>SWBT01000118.1:0-17062 GCA_005298045.1 Pleurotus ostreatoroseus | reverse complement strand
GTAACCCTACAGTAGGGGCAGTACGGGGCCGGGCAGCAGGTGGGTACAACTTTCGTGACGATGGCCGCAAGATCAGCTCATCCGCTTTAGTTTTTACACAGTACATCAATGGCTATGCTATGAGTTAAGCTGCGTTCTTATTTAGCGTCAATAGGGCTGACTTGACCGTATCAAGCCCTCATGGTCATCTCCACAACACTGTGGGCAATATTTGATGTCCCACTATGTACGTATACTTATTGCCTTCGCTTTTTGCATATCCGGGCTTTAACATGCATGAACTACTAGATCGCTATCATGCGCCTTTCACGAAATCGCGATACTGGCCCGCAATCCGAGTTCTTGCTCCCCCTTAGTCAAGAGGGTTAGGCTAAGATCCTCGATTAAAGCGGTGTCCTTCCACCTTATCTTATATATTGCTCACATTCTGTCTGTTACACATAATAACTACCAGATTGTCATTATACACGCTGTACATAATCTAGATGTACGAGACTGAAGAGCGAAATTCTGTCAGAGGGTGCTTGCGCGACCTGCAAGTAATTAGCGCCTAAGGGGGGGTATACGAAACCGCCCCGAGTTTGCCCAGCCGTTACGGTAAGACTCGTCGGAGTTTGAACCGTAACGGCTGGGAACGAGCCTAGCACGGCTCGGCAACAACGACTCGAGCAACACTAGCGTCCGGAAGACCCACCTTGGTTCCCGGGTTCGAATCCCGCACCCGGAAAATGATGTTCTCAGGTGGATTCGACTGGAATCTGTCGGTGAGAACGCATATTACAAGCTTAGCCATATAATACTCATACTGTAACTCAACGTATATCTACAAACGTACCGAAGTACGGCGTCTAGCGATAAATACATAGGTATAGAAGGCCGTTTGCAGCTGCTACGGCTTGTTGCGATAATGCTAGGTACGTCGAAACCAATGGAACCATGCTTTCAACGCCCTGATTCGAGCGAAATATCGATGATGCTTGTATGAGTGCCACGCCCCGCTTCTATCTGGGATGCTATATCGTCCGGGAGTTTGCTGAACCTGTCACGGAGTCCGTGAGAGAGTGGTACAGCCTTTGTCTCCGAGCGGTCTGCTGTGTGTCCGTCGGTCACTCGCAGGATCTTGCGCGCGTTCAGCGTGATGAGTAAAGAATTAATGTAGACTGTAATGCGAGCATGAATAACTACGTATCGTTCGCGATGGTGAAACCTACGCTGAGCAACAACGTGTCCGGCGGCATTCGGCCAGCTAGCGACTGGGTCAATCGTGACCTAATCGGAGAATTTCAGTACCAGTCCACGAAACTATGAAGTACGAGTCTTACACCAAACAAAATCACAAGCTCGCCGATTCTAGAAGACATGCACTCATTAGCACAAGAGAAAATACATATAGCGAGAGATCAAGGGCATACGCGTTTATGATTCCCCTGCCAATGGCAAAAAGGAGCAAGACTTTGATAACGACGCCTGTGCTAACAACGCCAGAGCGTACTGTACGTCAGTAACGGCTGACAGCCACGGGTCAGCGGCTGTACCCAACCTTTTAAATACACTCTTTTGTTTGTTAAGTAGTATGCATACAACCGTAGAAAGAAGGATATCAACAACGACTTGCATAACAGCCATAGCCGTCGTCCAAGGCTCCTATGTAGTGTTATGAGAAATTGCTCGGCAATAAGATTGAATGCAACTGACTGCAGCCATCCTGACATTGGCGCGTAGTGGGACCATAGCCCTATGATACACAGGAATAGTGAGCTGAATTGCCTGAGAGGTAGGAGGCAGGCGGTAACGCACATGCGGGTCACGGATCCTTTGGAGATGCAGACTAAGTACACTGTCACGGGTGAGATAACGATCACATACCTAGGCCGGCAACTATTGAAGTCAGCGTAAATAATCACACAACCCATAATACTGGAGGACGTACCAGCGAAAGCGATCACAGGGATAGCCTATAAGCAAAGTTAGTCTGATGGTTATCGAAGTACACTTTCATGGGTAGACTGACCAAGCCGATCGCGAAGGAGAAGTGAAGCTTCGTGCCGCTTACTTTCATGAGAAACGACGTGAGTCACTAATGGAAAGGAATGATACGAAAACATACGCTGAACGGCTAGCCGTATGAAGTAGGCGAAAACGAGAACCGTGATGATTATCTGCGTGGTCAGGTCAATATAGTCAAGATGAATTTAACTGGAAGAACATGAGCGTACATGACATGTTATCGTAGCCTGTTTGAAAGCTGCGTTAGTATCATGCGTGCATGTTGCAATGACAGCATACTGACACTGTTAGACCTAATGCGCGTTGTACGCGTAAGACTTTGTATTCAAAAATATGAGCAACGGAGCATACCAGTCATTATGCGCGATACAGGTTGGGTCGAAGGCACAGGTGACCTAGCAAATACGACATATGCTCACTTGTGATACTATCGGGACGAGGGGAGACCGACCGTGTAAAAATATATGACGTGGCAGGCTGGAAAGGTGGTTCAATATAGAAGACAGTATACCACTTGGGCACCAACCGAGTGCAGCATGGGCAGTCCCGATGCCCCTGGCGCAACGCAAATTAGCTTACGTCTGGACCTACTGAAATGAGGACCTACCAGAGAATGATAACGAATGTCTTGAGTCCCGGAGCGTCTTGCCGATACTCCATGAAATAGTTAAATGTCTAGAGAAGACCTATGAGATGACCTCATACCAGATAACAACCTTTGACCTAACCTGCGCACATGCCATACCACACAATGCCACCAAGATCCATACTACAATCGCTGAGCCTCCTGTAACCAGAACATGAAGAAGGTCGTTAAGCACATAGAGTGGGCATGGAGAACAATACTTACCGATACCCTTTGCGGCCGTCAATGCAGCCGCAGAGACTACAAGAGCGGTGCCGTCCGGGGGAACAACGATACACTGAGTGGTGGTACTCGCGTTCATAGTGACCTAATTTTGGCACGAGGATGACACTGTTGTGGCACTGGACTGACCGTCATCCCCGAAGGTGGGGCATTATATATGCTAATTGCGAAGGGAGGCGAATTGTGTTAAAATCATTCGCGCAAACATGCATCCCCGATGATGGAAAAGTGGTGATGAACTCCTCGAAATCAAGCGAGACTGTTGGATTGATCATCGCAAAGCTTCAGGAGGTGTGGTGATGTCGAGTCTTTGCCTGCGCTCAATATGCTACGACAAGTGATGAGCAGGGCCGGTGAGTGCAACCGACAAAGACCAGCGCATCGAACAGAGTCGAATGGGCTACGTACAGTTGTCTCTTGAAACATTTTGCAACGCGAAGTCTCTATCTCACTATTCTTATAGCGATGTAGCATGGTAAACCGAAGCAGAACCGAAGCTATCATACCGCAGCACAGTCCCAGGTACAAGCTTTGAAGCGTGGAAAAGTGCAGAGCAGTGGAAATAGTAGACAGATGGTGGCAAACGCTGTGGGAGTGGGACTCTTCATTAAGCTCTAGCTCCAAAAGATATCATATGAATCATACGTCGGGTTTCCCTGGAGTATAGCCTCGGTACAATATGAGGAAGAGACTCTACACGGGTGCATCAGCGGTGCAAGCCCTCGCATAGTATTAGGACAGCTTACCACAACCCCGGTACGCCCAACGGTGTGGATACACTGTAAAACTAAGGTAAGTGATACAAGTCTGAAAAAGAGGCTTCGCTTCGGATGGGGTACGACTGTGTGGAATGTAATCCGACATATGCTCTGAGTCGCAGAGCTGCAGTTTTAGAAGAAACGTCAAGCGTGAGTAAGGGCTGTTGCGGTACAATAAGTGTTCGGCAAAGAACAAAATTATCTTGGATACACTTCGACAAGTGCACACTATCGCTATCAGACATTGCACGGTCCGTGTAACGTAGCATATGAGCGGCCCAAGCTCATCGAACGGCCGTGGCTGAAAGATGGTCGACAGCTGGATTCGAGGAACCAAATGAACGGCCCGCAGCAGGTCGCAGTTATTCCTCCCATTCATTCTGAAGGTGACTGTGTCACCTTGCGTAAGATGAAGATGGTGGTGGTATCAGCGAAAGAGGAGCGTAGTAGCGCTCATATGCATAAAGTCCCGTAAAGCAAGCCTGGGCGTCCATCACGCTCTTACGCTCTCATTGGTCCCTCATCATGGTCCTCCGCTGGGTCTCCGTGACCTCCTAGATTATATTCTCTGACCGTGCCGCATTGCGTCAACATGGCTCATCGCCGTCTACCGCGCGTTCAGCTCGAAAGACGCGTCCATACGCGATAACCCATGCTTCGGAGCGATAGATGCAGATGACTCCCAATGGCGCTCGAGGACTAGGTCAGCAGCGGACCACCACCAACAGGTCGACTGTGTGGTAAAAACAAACAAGAATAAGCCGCGGTACGCTTTGTACAATTCATGTTATCATCTCATGCTAACTTCCGTACAGATGCCAGAGGTGCCTGATAGATCTATCCGAATCTGCGCGGACCGCGGCGGGACGTTCTGTGACGTCTTTGCATCATATCCGGATCCAGAGAGACCAGGGGAGAATAAAGAGATAGTAGTGAAGCTGCGTAAGCCACGTCTGGCAAGATGTGAAGGAGAACAGCGCTAATGCTTGGATACAGTATCGCAAGACGAGGCTAATTACAAGGATGCCCCTACGGAGGGTATTCGCCGAGTACTAGAAATCGCGACTGGGAACATGTTCGAGCGCGGGTCGGTATTGGAGACAGACAAGATCGGTCAGTTATCTCGATATCAAGTCTAACCTGTATTAACCCCATTCACCACCTAGATTACATCCGATTGTCCACCACGGTCGCAACAAATGCCCTCCTCGAACGAAAGGGAGAGAAGCATGCATTACTGATTACAAAAGGATTCCGGGATCTCCTCCTCATAGGCAATCAGTCTCGCCCGAAAATCTTCGATCTCAATATCAGGCGACCGCCGCCGCTCTACTCCACAGTTGTAGAAGTGGACGAGCGGGTTACGCTTGTAGGGTATACGTCCGATCCTCAGGCTGAGGAACACGCTGTACAATTTGATGACAAGGGAAATGTAACGAGAGGGTATAGAGGTAAGGGATGGGACGGTGAGGGGCTGGCTGAAGGCCCAGGCGATATCGTACACGGGCTTTCCGGGGAGGCAGTCCGCATCATGAAACGACCAGGTGAGCATCCCTTGTCCACGATACGAAGCACCTCTGACTCTGTATTTCTGCTTAGACCTTGACACGATAAGGGGAGACTTGCAGAAACTCTACGACGACGGCTATCGTTCGCTCGCGATAGTCCTCTGCCACTCCTACACCTACCCCGAGCACGAACTCCAGATAGGAAAGCTCGCACGCTCAATCGGGTTCACGCAAGTGTCTGAGTCATCCCAGCTATTGCCGATGATCAAGATGGTACCACGGGGCGTGTCGTCTACCGCCGACGCGTACCTCACGCCGATCCTGCGCAGCTACCTTGACGGGTTCTTCAGTGGGTTCGATGAAAAACTGAAGGACGGGAGGCTGCGCAGCCCGCGGGTGGAGTTCATGGGCAGCGACGGCGGGTTGCTGGATCTCAACAACTTCTCGGGGCTGAAGAGCATCCTGAGCGGTCCCGCGGGCGGTGTCGTGGGCTATGCGCTGACGAGCTGGGATCACGCCCGGAAGCACCCTGTTATCGGGTAGGTAATATGGTTTCCCTGTGCAGAATGTCGTATTGACTGAGCTATGGTAGACTTGACGTCGGTGGTACTTCAACGGACGTATCGCGCTTCGACGGCCGGTACGAGGTCGTGTACGAGACGACTACAGCGGGGGTGACGATTCAATCTCCCCAACTCGATATCAATACCGTCGCCGCAGGAGGCGGGTCATGCTTGACGTTCCGTAACGGCCTGTTCCTCGCGGGACCAGAGAGTGCTGGGGCGGAACCTGGCCCTGCATGTTATCGGTGAGTTGCAGCAGGTGCTACAGTATATTATTACCTACCTCATGGCCTTGCTACAGGAAAGGCGGCCCTTTAGCGGTGACCGACGCCAACCTGATGCTCGGCCGCTTAATACCAGACTACTTCCCCAAGATATTCGGCAAGTCCGCGTCGGAATCGCTGGACACGGAGGCGTCTCGCGTAGGCTTCGAAGCTCTTGCGAAGGAGATCAATGCGACGTATGACAAGAATCTCCAGCTCGACGAGATTGTATACGGGTAGGCTGCGCCTGCAAATGTCAAAATGCTCAGACTGACCTGAATACACACAACAGGTTCATCAAGGTCGCAAATGAGACCATGTGCAGACCCATACGAGCACTGACAGAGGCCCGGGGCTATGCCCTGCATAAACATGTGTAAGGAAGATTATTTCTGAGGTTGGGCCCTATCTCATTTTGATTTCCACAGACTCGCCAGCTTCGGCGGCGCGGGCGGACAGCATGCCTGTGAAATCGCACACCTCCTTGGCATTAAGACCATCCTCATCCACAGATACAGCTCGATTCTCTCCGCTTACGGTCTAGCACTGGCAGATCGGTACGTCACTCTCACGCATTGTTTTGCTAATGTTTAACTCACGAAACATCTTGGAAAGCGCTTTCGAGCTCCAAGAGCCATCGTCAGCTTTCTACACCGCGGAGAACCGAAAGACACTCAAACAGAGGCTGGATCGTCTCGACAACGAAGTGCGAGCTGAGCTCAAGCGGCAGGGCTTCGAAGGCAACCACGTCCACACCGAACGCATGCTCAACATGCGCTTTGAGGGCACGGACACCGCCCTGATGGTACTGCCAGATGCAAAGGACGGCGACGGCGATGAAGACTTCGAAGCGGCATTTAAACGCGTGTACAAAGCCGAGTTCGGGTTCCTGCTGGAGACAAAGACGGTTATTGTCGATGACATCAAGGTGAGTGTGGCGCGCTCTACTTTGTCACAAGAGCACGACTCAAGTGCACATCCGTCCAATCAGGTGCGCGGGATTGGCAAGACGTTCGACAACCTGGGCGAGTCGGTCTATGTCGAGCTGGAGAAGCTCGAAACGCATCTGGTGGATAGTAGCAAAGCGGATACGACGTACAGCGTGTACTTCGACCGGGTGGGCCGCGTGGATGACACGCCCGTCTTCCGGTTCGAGTCGCTCAGCGTCGGCGATAAGCTGAAGGGGCCTGCGATGATCATCGACAACACGCAGACAATCGTGCTGATACCTGGCGCGACGGCCGTGTTGACGAGCAAACATCTCTATATTACGCTGGAGTGAGCGGGGGTAAGATGTAGCTGTAGCATACTGTGCTTGGGTGTTCGGAACCTTGGAAACCGGTGTATATCTCTCTTTGTACGAATATCATTTGAATGTTGGCGGTGAACTCGAGGTGGATAAGTCCTAAGGAAGAACGTAGCACAAGAACGATTGAAGCGATATACACGGGTATGGTTGTTCCGTTCCGCTAGGAGTGTCTATCACTCATCCTCGTATCCCATTATTGGTACCCGTGCTCTGTTCGGGACTGACGGAGCAGCATATTTAGCGAAATACGGCATATAGAACTGACGGAACGCACTAGGATATGTCGTGGGTGGGTGTTCAATAGCCTTGTATCCCAGTCTCTTGCGAATGGGGGGTACCGTAATGAGCATCACTGGTCCGGCCAGGCCCAGGAGGACGGAGAAGAATATGGTGGGTTGTTCATGTGCTTGTCTTTGCTGGCAAAGATGTAAGTCATGTTTTGTTAAATCAGACTAGCATATACTCACCAAGTATCGATATGTGCCTCTGAATGGCGCGAAGAGGGATGCCATGGTGGACGAGGTCGATGCGCAACTCCAGGTCGTCCGTCTCAGCGGTTATTGGGTCGGAACGGGCCCTACTAAGCGTGGGAGTATAAGTAAACAAACTGTGGGAAAGGTCTAATTAGAAAGCGTGAGAAGTCGGCAGTAAGAACGAGAGCGCTCACGTCGCGCTCTGATGCTCTCATGTTCACAGCGGGCAGTGAACTGATTTCCATCTGATACCTTTGGCTTTCTTGCACCCCTTCAAGACGCGTTGTCGGTAGGCCGGAATACGATGAACATGGCACGACTACGGCGAGACACCCAGGAGGTGCTGTCTCCCACTGGCACTCATCATAAACCTCTCCGCGTCGTAGCGTGCGGGACGCTGTTCATGACCCACACGCTCTCGGTCCCCACACATCCCGAGCCAGCATCGGTGCTACGCGCACATTCGATCACTAGGACTCGTGGCGGCTCGGCAAGCACATGTCTGTCGATCTTGGCTCAGTTCCAGTCCGTGGATGCCATGCTGGTTGCGCCACTGGGAGGAAATGAGGAAGGCAGGATAATCATACGTGACCTGGAACAAGAGAGAGTCAGTACACGACTGTGCAAGATATGGGAGAATGCTGGCGTGCCGAGTGCTTGGGTATTGCATGCTGGTAAGCATTGTTGTACTCTCCACTACGCCACAGACGCTACTTTCATTTGGGACTACCTACGCCGTTAGTTAGAGATGCAGCCCCTCACGCCAATTTCTCTCCCTTGTACCATATTTTGACTCTGATTCACAATTGTTCCAGTCTTCTGCCTGCCCTTCACGCTTCCACTAGCTCTAACCGATTCTGATCGCTTTACTGTTTCAGACAAACTGTTGACTACATCGCCTTGCAGATGACACCGACACCCGCACCGTAATAAACAACAACCCCGTCCCCGACATCACACACGAGGAATTCGTTTCGCTGATGGGACCCGTGCTTGTTCCGGAGAATTACGCGTATTTGGGCCACAGTGCTTCCTCGCCTCCGCATACGCCTCCTGCTTCTGGCTCTGGAGTGACTTCTATACCTAGAAGCTCGCTCCAAGCGCAGCAGCCTGCCACCCCGCCCGTAAGGCTGCTGAGCAATAGCCCCGCACCGCTTGATTGGATCCACTTCGAGGGCCGTTCGGTAAAGACTACTTTGAGTAACATAATGGGCCTCGATGGTTTGGCTCGCGAGCGAAAATGGAGAAGTCACTGCGTGTTCAGTCTTGATGTCGGTCGGCGACCTCGTCAAGGCGTAGAAGCGGTGTGAATCCTCTGTGCTCTGTCCTTCTCTCACCAATTCTCATCCTCTTCCTTCCAGCTGATACCCCACGCCGATATCATTTTTCTCAACCGCCACTACGCCCGCGCGCACTCGCCCGAATACGCGTCGTCCCCTCGGGCATTCCTCCTGTCCTTCACATCAATCGCCGCTCCACACGCGCTTCTTGTGGCGCACTGGGGCGCGGAGGGCGCAGCCGTGCTGTCCATCCCCACGAAGGAATACTTCCAGAGCTCAGGCTGGGTCGACCCAACCACGCCACCGCCCGGGCTTTCTGCCTCTACGGCAACGGCAGCAAGTACGACCACTCAGGCGGCGCTTTCACCCGAGCGCAGGGCGGGCGAGGTGCAGAGCGTGCGCAGCGGCAGCGACTTCTGGGCGAGCGGGCACCACACCGAGTCGTCCGGCGAGTTCTCGGCAGCACAGCTCTCCTCGTCGCCGGACCCAACGTCGCCCGTTATGCCGCGCGCAGGCACCCGCCTGCCCGCCGAACGCATCCACACCCACAGACGCACGCACCGTCGGGACGACTCTGATTCTGATTCTTCGGACTCGGATGGGACACAGATCGCTGGACGCGTCGGCATGGGCGCACGCGGCGGGTCGAGCACCACCGCGAGCGCGCTGCTCAACCAGCCGCAGACCGTCGACGAGGTCGGCGCGCAGGACGCGTTTGTGGCGGGAATGATCTACGCGCTGAGCCGACGGCTGGTCCCTGGTGAGCCGTACACGCCGTCGGCGGTCGCGCGCGAGGGCGCGGGGGGCATTACGGTGCACGGTGCGGAGGACAACGACCGTGGAAAGTGGCGGCTTGAGGAGTGTCTCAGGTGTGTTTGCTCGTGACTGCCGGTCTGTGGCATACAGCTGACGACCTGACTCTTTATGTTGACTAGGTTTGCGACGGAGCTGTCGGGTAGGAAGGCGCGGAAGAAAGGCTGGGATGGCCTGGCTGAGGAGATGACTCGGGCTGGGTGGTTTGAGCCCTAGGCAGTGACCGCAGGGTCTGTGGCTCAGACTAGCTGCCGCCACCCAACTACAGTATGTTATCTAACTTCATTTATCATTCATTCTACATTCAACGCATAGTACTTGGGCTCCTATCGGATTAGATACCATCGCATCCTGCGCACAGTCTACTTCGCGTATATACTGCTTGCTCATCTTCCTAACGTCGTTTCTGTCGACTGTCGACTGTATGTGGCGTGGAAACCTCGAGGCATCAAGCTAGCATTCTACTGTAATCAACGCATGCCCGCGTCGCGCTGACTTCATGGGTGAACCCCACACGTGCACATCATTCTTACTCACTACCGATCATCCTCTATGTCCACCACCGATGTTACAAACCCATCTGTCCGCCGCCACACAACTGCCGTTGTCGTGTTCCTGAATCCTGACCGCTCAGATGTCCATTTCTCGAGCACGCCTCACATCGATCAGCGCCACACCAATAATACCTGAAGTTCGAACACGATCACGGATCCCCGTATTCATGTACACATAATTTAAGCAGAAGCGTGCCTCGCGCTATTGTTGCGAACACCCCGGGGCCGCGTTCGTGCTCCGTGCTCGCGGCATACAGCACAGTACAATCCCAGACGTGTCGGAGCGTGCGCCCCATCACGGCTCTGTTGCGGGACCGACCCGCAGTGCGTGCTTGTGGGCCTGCATGGCGCGTGTGTGGGTCGCGTAGGGCCTGCGGGCCGCGTGTGCGTGACCGTCGTCGTGTTTGGAGAGGCCCTGGATGTGCCCCACCGCATTCGCGATCAGGCCCTCGCGCGACGCGTCATCGTGCCAACGCGTCCGCGTGTCGAGCAGTCGCGATCGCGGCGGGTGACTGTTGTGCCAAGCCCCGCCACTGGGTCTGTGGGTTTCATTCTTTGTACTTTGTAGAATTTAGACGGGCCGGTGCTGCTGCTAGTCGCGTCTGTGTTCGTGTCTTCACGCGGTGCGGCGTCAAGAGCGCGGGTTAAACCCTCAACATAAGCCTCCTGTTGTTCCACGATCATGGAACTACACCGCGTCACTCACCGTCGTATCTAGCATAACACCGATACCCCTCTGCCCTTCTCCCAGCGCACGACGTCCAGGGTACATAGATGCGCAGGCGCGAGAATGTTCGCGTTTCCTGCTCGAACTTAAACACTTGCCTTATGCGGACGGCCGGGCTTAGAACCGTGGCGCTTATGTAATGGGTACGTCCGTGATCGCAGTGGCGCTCGCCGGAAGAGGCAACCGCTGTGGTTCGCATCCGTTCGCGCCCGACGTAGGCTGCGCTAAAGTCGTCCTCTGAGATGGCGAGAAGGCGTGAGCTGTGTGTCTTGGAAGTCGATGTGTCGTGCCTTGGAGTGGTGGTATGTGTGTACATTGGAGGCAGGAGGTCCCTCTTGCGTCAGACTGCGGTGTGCACCGCCTCATTGCTCGCGGTGGAACCGCGAAGGCACCCTGTGCGTAACTCAAAGAGGCGGAAGATGACGTCGGGGGACGGACCCTCGTGTGTGTTGGACATCTCCAGTGCAGACTTCCAGGACGTGCGGGCGGTATCTGGGGCGCGAAGGCCGTCGCTGTGCCAGGAGTTAAGATTTGGCTCGTGAGCTGTGGTCAGTGGGTTGCGCCAGCATCATACCGACCGGTAGCCACCAGCAGAAGACCGTCGGTCGGTGTGAAGCACCGCGATTGTGTGCTGATAACAGCTGCCTGTGATGTCCAGCCAGGGTCATGAGATGGAGGGTTTCCCACTGGCAATTATCAAAGTGGCGGCTCACCGAAATAATCTGTTTCATCGCTACGGCCAAGTCCGGTCAGAGCCCATGTAGAGGGCTTAGAAGGTCAGAAGGTTAATTTAGAATGTCTCTAGGGAAATAGTAGAGATCATAATATGCTGATTTGGCTGAACTCGCCGCGACAATCCCGCATTGGAGAGAAGCAGATTTTACAACCGGCGGAGGTGTCGGTTCTTGGGTTCCCCGTGATTAGACCTGGAAAACATGTTGAGAATGAATCACCACGTCTTTTACACGCGCAAAAACGACGCACCCTGGGCGTGTGTAGAAAATGCAACGAGAGGAACGCATATACATGTATACAGACGCCCATTACTGTATTAGAGCGTGCGTTATCGGCTTGACGATCTTCAGGACGCAAACGGGTCGCCCGCGGAGGGTAGAAACCACCGATGGTCACGGTGCGGAAGGGCGTATCTAATCTTCGATGGCACCCTGGGTGGGTATGACGAGATAAAGGTAATCTGCGAGCGCTTTTATGCTGTTTGAAAGCCCTTTTGGGACGTCGTGGGGTGTTTTTGCGTTCTAGGTGCGAAGGATGGTAGTCAGAGGTGCGGCAACCGCGCTGTGGCGCAAGGAGGTGCGTGACTGCATCACGTATCGCCGGTCAGAAAATCCATGCGCTCGCAGGGATGACGGCACGTACCTGGCTTGGTCAGACTACCTCATCGACGGCGGTCTGCTCTGTATTCGCTAGTATGCACCGGTGTGCCGAGGGTCGACGACACCATTCTGTGCGTTCAGCAGGAAAAAAAAACAGCCATGGTCCTATATCGTCGGAAAGGGGCTTTCCATACGCAAAAGATTAACTGACAGGCCTGAAAGCGGGCACAAGTGCCCTGGAACTGACGTGCCTAGGGGCATCGGCGAGCTTGTGAAAAGGTGTGCCCGGAACTCGCGTTACGGTTCCGCCGTGTCATAGGTTCTGTAAAATAGATCAACATCGCGTTGGTGCGCTCCAAACTTAAGTTTGAACGCAATGCGACATACAATGCAAACACCTACCTTTCGAGAGCCGTGACGACGGTCACACAGATCGACTCGGTGTCAGTGGTGGCAAAGCGCGGAGTTCGAAAGCGGTGATAAGCGCGCCTCCCAGGTACGAACCGTCGCCGACGTCGGGGCAGCCACTTCGACTTGTACACAACGTGGACGGCACAGGGCAGATGTGTTTCCGGTTTTGTGAACGGTGATTCGTGTTTTCCGTCGCCCATAGAGTCGCACTGAATGTGGTCTTCCGAAGTCAACTTTGCACCTGCTCGCGCAATGTCGCCCACGCGCAGCGCATCAACGGCGCACGGAGGACGAGAGTGAACGAGGGCCGGACACGAGAAAACTGACCCGGCGAAAATCAGCCCGTCACAGCAGCGCGCACAACTACAGGCCGGGAAACCTCACATGCCAAGCAGACATCGACTTTTGGAATTTCTCTGGCGTCGAGAACCGCGGAGGTGGTGAAGCACCGACAAGGATCAGTCTGATCAGATGGCTGTACGGATTGTGCAGTGGTAACTGACCGAAGAAGCGCGCAAGACCGTGCGGCTCTCTCACTCCCTTCAAATGCGGCCCCTCCTCCAGCTATGTTATTCGGCCCCTTCTCCACCACCCATCAGACATTGATACTCTTATAAAGTTTGGGAGGTCTAGCTCCCTTTGCCACCTCGCAACAGCAGCCGACCGCGCCCTTCTTTTCTTTAGCTGGCCGGCAATGGCTCCTCATCCCTTCTCTCGCTACCGTCTGAGACTCTTCCATGACTTTGTACGCATCCTCGTCATCCCCTCGGTGACCTTTGCTGCGATCGTCCAGTGGTCCCCCGTCCGACTGGGCTTCTTCATCGTGCCTGCGTATTTCGCGACCCTAATTTTGGCAGGAATATTGCGAAACGTCTACCATAAATACCGCCTAGAACACGACGCTTATCGGCTCGGTGGCCGACTACCAACAGAAGTCAAGGGGAAATGGCCGGGCAATTTGGACGTCGCGATCAGACTGGCTAAAGCGGCACGAACCAAATATGTCGGCGAATTTTACCTGGAACTTTTCGAGGAGTACCGATGTACCACGCTTAATCTCAAGCTCTTCTGGAACGATATGGTACGCGATTCTACTCGAAATAACAAATATCGACTCATTTGTTTCCACTCAGATCATAACTATGGACGAACAGCACATCAAATTCGTCCTTTCGACAGGCTTTAATCATTTCTGGCGCGGACGTAAGCAAAAAGAGCGATTGTAAGTCCATCCCCAATCTCCTCCATATTGTATTCGAAGCTTATTGCACCCTCAGCGAGAGTTTCCTCGGAAATGGTATTTTTAATCGCGATGACGAGGTCAGTATTCCCGATATCCGCGCGTCATTCACGTAGTCTGACAGCTCTCTCACTAGGAATGGAAGAGAGTACGAACCCCTGTCCCTATCAATACCGCGATTGATTGGCTCATCATCGTTTACAGCACCGTGCGCTCGCACGCCCGTTCTTTGCTAAAGATCGTACCTCGGACTTCGAGTTGTTCGACAAGTACACGCAGTCGACGCTCGCAGTCGCGTCCCAACTCAGCGCCGCGGGCGTCCCCATCGAGGTGCAGGACCTGTTCTCGCGTTTCTCTGTCGATTCCGCGGCGGAGTTCCTCTTTGGCGAGCACCTCGACACGCTGCACGGCGAGCTGCCGCAGGCCGACCGCGCGCGGATGAGCCTCAAGGGCTCTGCGACGGGAGACAACTTCGGCGCTTTTGTGAATTCGTTCGAGGCGTGCCAGCAGCTCACGACGCAGCGCGCGCGCCGGGGGTACTTCTGGCCGGTGCACGAGTTGTTCAAGGATGAGATGGTGCCCCACGCGGACGTGATCTCGCGCTTCCTGGAGCCGATCGTGGACCGCGCGCTGGCCAACCGCAACAGCATGAAGCGTGCAGGCATCAAAACCAACACGGAGCAGAATACATTCCTGGAATACCTCGCGGATAACACTGAAGGTGCGTGTATGCGCGCCAGCGGGTTCTGCCAGCGATTTACTAACGGTGTAGTGTTCAATTTAGACCCCAAGGTTATCCAAGACCAGCTATTGAACATTCTCCTTGCGGGCCGGGACACGACTGCGTGTCTGCTTACGTTCACCACGTATTTCATGGCGATGCACCCGGAGGTCGCACGCCGGATGCGCGCCGAGGTCCTCGAGCACTGCGGACGCACCGGGCGACCCACGGCCGAACACATAAAGTCGCTCCGATACGGTAAGCAGCGGCGATCCCGCTCTCGTCTCGTCCCCCAGCGCTGATATCACTCTCCGCGCGCAGTGCACGCCGTGATCAACGAGACCCTGCGGCTCTTCCCGCCCGTGCCATTCAACATCCGCGAGTCGCGCGAGAATGGCGTGCTCCTGCCGAACGCAGACCCGACGTTCGCGGACGCGGACGACCGCCCGCTGTACTTCCCGCCGGAGACGGTCGTGATGTACTTCTCGATGCTCACGCAGCGGAACGGGAAGCTGTGGGGCGCGGACGCGGACGCGTTCGACCCCGACCGGTGGCTCGACGAACGGCTGGCGCGCTTCACGGAGAACCCGATGATGTACACGCCGTTCAGCGGCGGGCCGCGGATTGTGGGTCTTCGCGTTCTTGACATCTCTGCAATGTGCGCGTGCTGATGGAAGCGCGTTTGGGTTCTTTAGTGCCTTGGGCAGAACTACGCGCGCAACGAGGCGACGTTCTTCCTCGTGCGGCTGCTGCAGGAGTTCGACACCTTCACGCTCGCGCCGGACGTGCAGCCGGAGGGGTCGCTGCCCCCTGTGCAGTGGAAGGAGGGGCGCGGACGCCAGGCCGTCGAGCAGATCTGGCCTGCGTACGCGATGACGCTATTCGTCAAGGTAGATGCTCCATGCTTGTCACACCACACCCGCGCACGTTCTCACGCTTGTTTGCTTCTGTAGGGCGGTCTGTGGGTTCGCTTGGGCAGGGCGCAGGACGGGCAGTAGCTGCCGCGTTCGCATCCGCGTCGTTTGGGGCGTCGCTAAATTATACCCTTAACTTATCTCAACGCGGGTCTTCTTCATTCGCTATCACCACCACACCAGCATTGCTATTTCCCTGGATAGCTCTTAGTTTCACCGAGACAGAGCACCGTGCCGCGGATACGGGGCGATGGATGCAGACTCTCGCGGTCGCTGACTCTGACTACACCCATAGAACTGTAGCATAGTACGTATACACAGGTCGTCTCGTCAAATTGGCTTTGTTGCACACTTTAGTTGACGCTGACAGGAGGGTATTTGACTCTTGACTCTGGCGCGGTAGGATGCAGTACTGTATCTAGCTGTATAGTTGACGGTTTGGGTCCTGGGTCCTGGATTTTGTAGTTCTGGATGTGTAGAGGTCACAAGATGTCGGGCCTGGCAATGACAGCGATTGTACTGGACAGAGGAATGCTTGCGTCGTATATCAGTTCATGATGCCGACTATCGAAGGTATCGAGCTCTTTGTCGATGTACAGCCTATCAATGAGAAGGACTCCACAATACGCTTCGATCTTCTAGAACCCGAGGATCCTGTCTGCCTCGTGTTTCGCATGAAACGCGTGCAACAGGCGACTCGTGAAGTATATCCTTCTGTTGGAAAGAATTTGGCAATTTTTAGGACAACATAATGGCGAAAATCGAGTTGGGATGCACTGTACACGCAGACTGAAGTTGACATGGGCACGAGTTGGTATCACTGCGATCATTGCGTCTCCGACCGTTACAGTGACGCCGGAAAGTAATGCAATTACTTGGCGCCGCCCTATTTCTCGACCGTCGCATCGCGTTCTCGCAAAGCTGCCTACATGTCTCTAATTAATTTTGTGAACAGGTATGCTAGTCTATTACTCAAATATACTCAGAGTTTTGGGACAATTCCAAATACGAGAACGCGGCGCGGTGAGTAGAAAGGGCTTCGGCGCTAGGTTTGTTGCATTACTTTGCGGCGTCACTGTATGGTTCGTCTGGAGCCGTTCCTACAACACCAAACTCGGCCACGATCATGGGTCCGGGAAGCTGGACATTCGAGCCCATGCCTGATCAGACTGCTTGTAAGTCGTGGGCCGGACTAGTCTCGGCGCCTGACGCTGCTGACATCCCAATTTGGGAACCCTGTCAGCAGCGTCTGGTGTATAACGCGAGCGCTAAGGGGGGGTCTGCAGTTCGCTCGCTCGCGTCGGGCGCTAAGAAAGCCT
>SWBT01000552.1:0-17114 GCA_005298045.1 Pleurotus ostreatoroseus | reverse complement strand
CCCAGGTTCTTGCTCCCCTCGTCCTGGGTCTGGTAGGCATGTGTGGATTCTTGGTCTATGAGGCCACTGTGGCGAAGGAACCGGTCGTAAGTTGTCTGCTCATGATGTCTATCCTTGTCACTGAGACACTTCTAAGGTCCCGTACACACTCCTTTCTAATCGTACAAGTCTCAGTGGGTGAGTAGTATGCTTTGATTTATGCGCACCTTTATGACGCTTTCAACAGATTCATTCAAACATTCCTTAATCCAGTCGTCGCTGTATCATTCATTTGTAAGTGGCTGGTGGTTGTCTATTTAGTATTTCCTTGGCTTATGCTAGACGGCCCATCCTAGATTTCCTGCCGACATATTACCAAGCCTGCAAGGGAGCAAGTCCCGTCAAGGGAGGCGTCGAATTCTTCGGCGTCTGTATGCCCCTCGGTCCTACTCTCCTTGTCGTGGGTGGAAGCATCCAAGCGACGAAACGCTACCGTATCCAATTATGGCTCGGATGGGTCTTGATCATGCTCGCGGCGGGGACTTTGTCAACCGTCGGTGCGGAGACGCTACTTGCTCGTGTGATTGGGTTGAGTGTCCTCGAAGGTGTCGGGATGGGTATTCTCTACGCGTCCACGTACTTCCCGGTCCTTGCGCCTTTGCCGGTATCGGAGAACGCACACGCCCTTGCCTTCTTCTCGTTCTGTCGCTCGTTCGCCTTGGTAAGTGACTTACTCAATCCCTCGGCTCGGTGCCTGAACCATCTCTGTCAGATCTGGGGCGTCACAATTGGGACGGCTGTCTTACAGACCCAGCTCAAGAAGCGTCTGCCAACAGAATTTATCACGATGTTCCCTGAAGGCGTATCCATTGCGTACTCGTCCATCCCTGTCATCAACAGCCTTGAAGAGCCGCTTCGGACCCAAGTGCGTGAAGCCTTTGCTCAAAGCATCGCTGTGATATGGAAAGTGAACATCGGGATCGCTGGTCTTGGATTACTGTCCTCCCTTGCGATGAAAGGGTTGCCGTTGCACACAGAGGTGGACGACAAATGGGGTCTTGAAGACAATGATTTGGGCTCTACTGGCATAACTGACCATAGCTCTGAGCTGCCCGTGATGGAGAAGTAGCTGGTATTTCTACATCTTGGTACGTTGTCAGTTAATGATCTCCTGGTTACGATAGCTACATGCTGTGTGTCGCTTATGCTTGCGCATGCTTATGTTTCGAAGTCTTTTGAGCGACCGCTCGAATTTCGCTATACCGTGACAATATTTCGAATGTGGGACTGTTATGTGAACGATGATACTAACGGGTACCATCTACGCCAGTAAATTCTCGGTACATGAACGGATCTCCGAGTCTTGAGATAGTGATGCAAGCCGGCCTTGATCTTCTGTCAGCTGGGGATACAGAGTACTACGCTCTGCTGCAAGCTCGCCCGCTATCGGACGTGTGAACCGCTGTCGGGTTCCGATCCGATTTCCCGTGACGCACGGCTTGAACAAGACTGCGTGCACCGAGAATCCAGTTCTACGGACACAGTAGCTGTGAGAATCATGTGGTAGCCTGCTACGCTCTGGAAGCGTAAAGCGTAAAGCGACAGCTAACGAGGTCACAAGATATGAAAAGATGTGCAAGAAGCACGGGCGCGGTGGGAGACTGGTATAAGGGCTGTGAACCATGTCTGATGCACGATGTTCAGCGGTCCAATGAAATCTTCACGGTGCGCCGTAGACCCGTCAGGCGTTGGAACACTCGGTGACTGTCAACAGATGCGGATTTCGGTCCTTCTATGATCTTATCATCATGCAAGCCAGACTAGAAGCAGAAGACCCATCGTTATGGTTGAGAGCCTCCGATCACTACTCACTGTTGGAGGAAGCTTACAGACGACCTGATTGAAAATATGTCAGCATGTAGCGTGGCCTACACGAGCTTCTGGCTAGACGGGCAGCGACAAGCATAGTTCGTATTCAAAGCTTTGTCCTTTCGACACAGCTTCCTTGTTAGACGGCGGAGGATTTGGGGGTTTCATGCCTTTGAAGCGTGACACAGTGGGCAAAGAGAGGAGGATGGCTCTGATCAGCGCGTATTGTCTAAAATTCCAATCGAGAGAAAGTGAAACTAATGAGTGAAAGCGACCGTAGGGAAGCCAAGGCTCAGACGCACGCGTATATAACTTCGGAAATAGGCGTTCGCGATCGTACGAAGAATACAGTATCCAAGTAATTAGCAAACGATAAACATGGATAGTAAACCAGCTGCTTCACCTGATCTTCACTGCCTACCAATACGAATGCTTCGAATGCATTAAGTCAGACCAGACGAGTCTGGTAGACCTGTCACGGAGATCTGTTAAGTCTACTCCCTGGCTGGATAAAAGGGTCAAACCCAGATGATACATCTTCGGACGTACCACATTCCATAGCCCGTGAATTTCGCGTTTTCACAGGTGGATGGGTAACCATGTTCGGCGAAGGTTTTAAAGGGCAAGCACGCTATCTCTGAAGCTCTGAAGCGTGCTTCACTCATGAATTGTGTTAATCGATGTGTTGAGAAGGTAAAGGGCTATTTTCGCTGGGACATACGGTCTTGTACAATTCGCCGCTCGCGAAGATCGTGCTACAGTACGCCATTATCAAGAAAAGGAACGACTGTCTTCTCTTTTCGATTATGGTCTGCAACGGAGACTACAGTACGCCAAGGCCCAACAGTACGCGGCCGTTACGGTTCAAAAAGCATGGGCGCTCACTCTACCATGGCACGTGGTCTAATAGCGCTGGCGGCCGTAACTCAACAGACCCGAAGATCGTTTGTTCAGAGCCTGCATCTTCGAACAATCAGCGACTACTGGGCTGCCCGACGTGAAAGGCCAAGCGATTGCTGAAACCTTTCTGCGAACGTGAATAAACAGCAATTATCCTATGCTGTGAACTTCAGTAGTGGATTCTACTCGATATACGGTACGACTCGAGCTCATTCTGTATCCTTCTTGGAAGTTCTCATCAATTAAATATCCACACGCTCGACGCACGCCCGTCATTCGGAGGCTGAGAATCAGTAGTCCTCGAGAAGCTGATGCGACATCGATGTCGACGTGTGCTAGTCTCCGCTAGGGTCCTAGAGGCAACGTGTTAGCACCCGGTAAAAACAGCCTCAGCCTTCCTGTGTAAGTTCTAATACAATATTGAAGGTCTTATCTCTTTAACTTCTATTCTATACCCACACATCACTTGTCAGTGCCGCTCTGCAGGATGCTTGTCAAGAAAGCCGACTTCCTGGGCGGGTCGCCCAGACCCTACTGTCCACGCCATCACTCTTGGCGAAAACCTGAGGAACAGAATATGCGCTATGAGCCGTCAGGTAAGTGACAACCTTCAGGATTCTCCGAGTCTGCCCATATTTGGAATAGTGCTGTTGAGTGAACAGAGAGGGTCCTCTAAGTTGATCGTATGTTTGCGCTCACTTATTACGCACCGACGGTCATCTGCACGTTGGGGTGACAAGAAATCGTTATATGAGTGAGTAGAATCCATTTTCTTGATGTTTTCCACGTTGAGCCGCTCATCGAGGGCACATAGGGCCGCGTCATGTGTGACCTAGCCTCATGGTCAGCATCGCGCAAAAGGACACTTCTGCATTCTACTTCCTGGATTCTAGCCACCGCGTTCGACTATCATGCGCGATCAATCATAGTGGTTTGAACATCTTCTCAAATCGCGTCACGCCAGTGACTACACCCAAGAGCAGGGCACCTCAGACTAAGACTATATCGACAACACGACAATGCTACCACTTTCAGCAGGTATCATCTGGGAAGCCCCACGGTACGAAAATATGTCCGCAGCCTGATGAACATCACCTTAAGATCAAGGCACGCTTACTCAGTACTTCGCCGTCCTTCCGATAGGTAAATTCTCAGCTGCATAGGTCTCACGATGACTGGCACCACGCCGTTACCCAATCGCATCCCGCCTGTTGTCTTGCACAGATGGCGTATCAGGGTTTGCTATAGCTACGTTATTTGTATCGGACGCGTGAGACACAAAAATGAAAATTACTATGAACGTCTGCAGGTTTACACGCTACTTCCGCGTGTACACAGTGTTGGATTCAGCTAGATCCGAACTTTTATAACATAACCAAGAGCCAGCCTGCATACAGACTCAAGTTTCCATCCACCCTTCGAATGTCCACTATGCCCAGCGCTTTTGACATTCGCAAGCAGGTTCGTGCAATCCGAGGGATACGACACGCCGCTGAAGTATCCTAGTTCACATTCTATGGGGCATATCATAACAACCCTATCAATGTCATGATACATTTAATATGCATTCCTTTGATAGTATGGTGCGCCGTCAGCTACGGCTTATGGCTCTACACTGACCCTGACGTATGCTAGGTCTTTCGAAGTCATTACCGCTCACCTACCTATTCCCGGATTCCTCCCTCGAGCTCATTATGAGCTCAGCAGCTACTTTGTCTTCGACTTCGGGTTCCCCGCGATCTGGGCAGCTTGCTATGTTCTGTACTATTTCGCCCTGGATCCCGTGGCTGCGGTATGAGTGCTTCATAACGTCACGTACTTATTTAAACTTACGCATTCTTCCAGGTCCTTTACATCCCTATTGCAGCAACAACACTCTTGACCGCTACAGCAATGTCCTACAGAGAAGACGCACTCGTCATTGGGGTACTTGTCCACGTCGTTTCCTGGATCCTACAATTCCTAGGTCATGGCCTTGCCGAGAAGCGTGCGCCAGCCCTTCTCGATAACTTGCTTGGAGGTACGCATTTTCTTCCAATCTGGATGAACCTATCAATAAGCCTCGTCGTCTTCGACAGCGGTAGTTCTCGCACCTTTCTTTGCATACCTGGAGATCCTCTTTGGTCTAGGTTATCGTCCAAACTTGCGCCATGACCTGAAGAATTCTATTGGAATGGAAATAGCTAGAGTGAAGAAACTCCAACGCGACAGAGAGCGCACCGCTATGAGGAAGGAGGCGTGAACACGAGCTCTAATGAATGCGCCGCCATGCATGCCCTTCTACACCTATTACCAGTCTTTTCTACTCCCGCTCGCTCAAGCGAGAGTAGGGCGATTGTCTACATATCCTGCGCAATAGTTGTCTGGTAGTCAATGCATGCTCTCCAGCCTGAGGTTTCATGGTGTCTCGGGCTGAGAATTGATGACATAAGTTATGAGCTAGAACATATATCACAACATCAAACAGCCTGAGAAGCAGATGCAGCATACTCAGACAAAAGACAAAAGACAAAAGACAAATGCCCGAGGTAAAGTCTATCCTCATACGAATGCTCACAACCTGCGATGACATGTTGAAATACCCCGGACACTCCGTATGACTTCTTTCTTGTTGACATCAGCCAAGGAACAAGTACGTGTCATTGGAGTACAAAGGCTTCATGCCCAGTTTGTGAGGATCTGGCAGCATTGTGATAGGAGATGCAGTCAAGGAAAGAAGGAAGGGTACTGTGGCGTCCGGGCGGCGTTGATGCGCGCTAATTATCATACCCGAGCGTCCCGAGAGCGCCGAAACTCAATTCGAACCTGCACATGCTCGAGCCTTGGAACGGCCCTGTTCACATATCGTCCACTGGGGAGAATGCCTCAAGGACTCACGGGTCTGATGTTCTAAGCGTACCTCGACTTTTATGGCTGTCCCCTATCATCCCGCTCCGATGTCAAATGGTTCCATTTCCTGATTCATCGTCGCTATACCGGCATCTAGCGACTAGCACGAGCCTTATATCTCAGTATAATCAGATGTACTATGACGAGCGCAGCTATGTGAGGTAAGCATTCACTCTTACGGAACTTTTCTTTGCGACTTTCCGATGTTAGTACTGATTCGAGCGATCGCGCTGATGTGTGAGATGCAGGTATCCTCATATATTGCCCGTCTAAGTTTTCTCTGTATGTAGAGACGCGTGTTGCGTGAATTCCAAGCTTCCCAGACTTCGTTTTCGCGACGTGCGCACTATGAACAACAGCTCTAACCATACGCTTCCTGTTGCTATACAGGAGGCCGAGCTTGTCTTGTCTAGTATAGACCTTGGCTCTACGATAGGTGTAGGATATCTTGGTGTAGCCTTGTCGTCCATGTGAGTATCCTCAACCTATGAATTTACTCAGCAACTTAAGATCATTGCGTTGTTCAGGCTGTATGGCGTCACTTGTACTCAAACATTCGCCTACTTCAGATCTATGAAATCGGGCACAGACAGCACAGTTCTGAAGTCACTCGTCAGTAGTTACTAGTCCTATTCCTTACCCCGTATTATGCCCATAACTTTTGCGCAGGTTGTACTTCTGTTGTACGCGCTATCATCAGTCATCATGATAACGTTCAACTCACCAATTTAAAGACTGCTGGACTCTTGCCATCAAGCACTGGTCATTCACATATTCTACTATTATCTCGTTCAGAACTACTCCAATCCAATCGCTCTCACTATCAATGTCTGGTATGTATTTATTCGATTACGATGTGCCTAAGCTGAACCACAGCGTTTTAGGAGTGTTTGCGTAAGTTCTACCCTCCGCACATCTTCAGGCTGCTGATCACACGGACCAGGCTGGAATACTATTTAATGTCAGTGATGCTGTCTGCTGTCACGCAGACTACTTATTTTCTTTCTTTCTGACCAGGCGATCATTGCATTTATTGTTGACACGTAAGTCTGATCGCCGTCGTGTATCATTGCGCTCATATGTTCCCCATAACTGTTGTAGATTTCTAGTTATTCGAATCTGGAAGCGTACGTGTCCTATATTGCTATTGGATTCTCGAATATAAGCTCACCATAGCAATGTCCAGTCAGCAAGAATCCGTGGATAGCCGGATATTGCGTATGTCTTGAGTATCATGGCGACCATCTACTAACGCCCCTTTGTCTTCAGCAATTATGGACAGTAGGCCACCTTGGTGCGTGGTCATCATTGGACCGTCAGGTTTCGTTGACACGAGGTGCATTTGACAGTAACAAACCTGAGTGCGTTCTTCGTCTTCACGTTGCCTACCTCTTCCGTGTTACTCACGGTGAACTTCAAGTTTATCCTATCAAAGGGTAATTAATCTCAAAATATCTGCTTCTGAGATGACTGATGGCATAAATAGGTTTTTCTTTGCGAGCCTTCAGGATGGAGAGACGAGGCTCAAGGTTAGGAGGTCACTGATTTTCTTCTAAGGCATTACATTCATGCGGATTGTCAGCCTTTCGGAAGCACCGGACTTGGCGTTTCGGTTGTTACTGACGTGACCATCGCTGTGGTTATCACGTTCTATCTTCACAAGAGTCGTACTGACTTTAAAAGGTACATTCAATGTATTGCACTCGCCCCGATCTCGAGTTCACGGAACGTCCAGGGCCAACGACGTTATTGCGAAACTTATGGCCCTAACAATGACAACGGGAGCCCTGCCTACGTAAGTACTTTCTACTTTATTTCTTAAATGCATGAATAGTGAATACATTTTCATACAGATGTTTCGCTATCGCCAACCTCATCTCCGTACGTCGTTACCCAGTCTATGATGGCCGCGAATTAACGCAGCTGGCAGTACATTGCAGCGCCTGACGCATTGTATGCTCTTTTGTTCAACTTCACGCTTGGGAAACGTGCGTCTCCTCTCCTGCAATCAATAAGCATTGGCTGAGAACCTTACAGTGTATATCAACGCGCTTCTGACGACGTGAGTCAGGCGTACATATAGATTTTTATCAGCTGAGGTTACTGAATAATGCTTAGACTGAACACCCGCGATGCAATACGAAGTCAAATCATCAGCGATTCCGCCCCTGGGCATCAGATTAACTCCATTCCGTTATCGACGCTTGCCTTCGATAGAAGATGCGCACAACCGATGGCTGTCGTTGTGACGCGTTCGGTTGAGATCGTGAGTCATGCCACCTGAATCAGTCCTCGCGATATACATACGGACACTTGATCTCATTCTAGGACCAGGGCGCTGCATCTAAGTCTTCGTTCAGAGTTGTGAGTACCGTTATTAGCGCATACTGCTGTTTACTCATGAGATGCTCGCCTTAGCTTGATGACTGAAATTCTCGGGTTTGTACCTTATTGAGTATGCGATCAATTATCAAGCAACGATTTTCGTAGAAAAGAACGGACCGGTACACTCGGGCTGGTGAAGCGGGTCGGTCTTCCGGCCCAGTGCCGTGAGCGCTATTACTTTTGTTGCTAGATGGAACAAAAGCATATACCTAGTCTTCTCTGCATAACATAGAGACCTCGCTTTGCGTGTGCCTGAAGGGAAGTTTACTACTCGAGTCGAGACCCAGGTTAGGTTGTGAGTAGAGTTGGTGGCGTGGGAACATCAAGCGTGGCATTTTCGGCGCGCTCTCACTTCGGCCGTCTCAACTCTTCGCGCTTGAACTCTTATTCTCCTTCCATGAAAGTCGTTCAATTCCGAACTCTTTTTTTTTTTTGGAAGAGCGCGTCGTATGTAAACGACTAGCAGGCTCGCAACCGCACTCAGACGGCCCGAGCCTGCTCGCTAGATAGTGGTGGACGGCCACCGCGCTAACCAGGGGAAAATGCACTTACGCACGCCGGAGGGCAGTGTGGGACTCGAGCCAGTCGCCAAACGGAGTTAGTCGGGAGGCTCTATACCCACTAAAACCCCAGGGGTATTAATCCAGTCGTCCGGGAGAGCGTCGTTGTTGCGGAGAGTACCATCCCATGTCAGGCGTCCTGATAGACAGATCATAATACAACCCTTGGACTATGTATCAAGTGATTTACAATGTAGACTAGGTCCTTAGGCCGGGGCCAGATTATAATCCATGCCTAATAATGTAGCTGCCGATCTCCTGGGGCTGGTTTACTGATCCACCTGGGCGCTTTCCTCAGAAATGTGGGCGGCCTGCCCACCGCTGCTCAGCGCCGCTCGCGCCGCCCATATTGGGTGGGTGGCGGGGGCGTTCTCAAAAACAGGGGGGCGCAGATGTGTTAAGCAGACGCCCATCACCGACATTTTGATGCGCCTCTGCTGCGGGCGCTTTTTAGGTTCATTTTATTCGCGGAATTCTCCGGTCTGCCTATGGCGGCAGTTAGCGCCGTTTGCTTTCGAACCGCACCACGCACCGCTCGTCCAGTTCAAAAATTTAGAATGTCAGCGGCAGCTAAATCTAGCTGGTGGTCAGTAGTATAATATAACTGATGTGCTGTATAATGCGTCAGAGTGAACGATTTGAGGCAATGGCATTGAATGCTTTACTAACACTGAACCTCTGAACCGATCGGTTCGCTTCACCATAAACAAGCGCTGATCAATGTTCGGTTCGTTTGTATCGTACTTTGAATCCCATCCAGGTTATTGCTCATGGGCATAGCTATACTAACGTTTAGGGAATGGTGTATTCTCTCTTTCATTAGTTCACCATCCTGGAATGTGAGATTGCGACCACTGACGGTCCGCTTTGAGTTGGCGCTTAACTGCAGATGCGACTCGGGCGCGCGTGAGTGCGGGGTCAGCGCCTATGTTGGTCTTACTCGAACCACCGCGACCTGCCCTGCTCCCGCCCCCTTCCGCATCCCAGCCTCCCGTCGCCATACCTGCTGCCGTCCCCCCCCCCTTCCTACAGACATGACACGCAAGAAGGACATCCCTGCAAAACCGCGTGGGCGAAAATCGAAGATTACGCCTGCGATTCTGGCATACCTCAACCGCAACAAAGCTCGTTACTACGAAGCGACCGAGCCCTCCCTCGTAGTGCAACCAGGCGAAAACGTGAACTGGACGATCAAAAAGCAAACGACCAAGTTCCTGAACGCCATGACGAACCTTATCATGCACAAATACGGTACCTGTGTCAATCTCGAAGCCTCGCTCACGGAGGACCCGCCCGACCCCGACGAAAAACTCGGTTCCGTCTCACCTAGGGATCCGTCCTGGTCGGAAGAAGAGCTCGAGGCGTTTCAGCGCAGATGGGAGGGACTTCGGAAGGTACGCAGATGTGTTCGTCACCGCAAACCTCAACGGCACTCACCTCCATCTACAGAAGTTGCAGAATTGGTTCGCAAACCACTGCCAAAAGGTCAACCGGAACAACGATGAAACAACCATGTCCAAGCTACTCTTTCGTCTCACTCGCGACGCCACCAAGCACCACAAGCTGTCCCTCCTCCAATATTATCAGCGCCAGCACTACCACGATCGCATCAGCCCACGTTACGAAGAGCGGTTCAACGCCCTCAGTGCCGAATACGCAGCGGCGAAGGCCGCGGCCGAGGAGAACAACGTCGAGTGCACCGTTGCGCCCCCGAAAGCCGTGGCAGTGCGAACGAGCGTCGCTCAAGAATGTCTGAAAGATGAAGACGAGCAATTCCTGGTGCAGCTCAAGGCCGATTGGGAGCGCGACGTTCAAGCGGAAGCTGACGAACACAGTACCTTGCTTCGCCCGCCCCAGACAGCCGAGGAATATCAACAGTACGCATTCCTACTTACATCATTATCTACTCGCTGACCTGTGGGATCTTGTCTAGATCCATCAACGCGATTCCTACCATCCTGCAAGACTTCGCCAACGCAATCGCTCAGATGACCGGACTGGTCACAACGATCCTACTTGGAGGGCCAATTCCGGACAAGGGCGGCAAGCTTGAGGTCAAAAGGTAAGGTTTGGTATCTTTCCCTTGTTTACAATGCTCACTGTCGCATCCAGCATCCATTCGGGGCTCTCGAAA
The DNA here is from genome assembly GCA_005298045.1 of Pleurotus ostreatoroseus. Taxonomy (NCBI): domain Eukaryota; kingdom Fungi; phylum Basidiomycota; class Agaricomycetes; order Agaricales; family Pleurotaceae; genus Pleurotus; species Pleurotus ostreatoroseus. The sequence goes on along the minus strand of SWBT01000552.1, from coordinate 6,398 downwards.
GGTCTTATCGAGCAGCCGTGGTACAAGGCAGACCGGCCTGGGTTTAAGCAAGTTTCTGACATCTTTCAAGCATTTGTCAATAGCGCGTACAGTATGTTATCTACTGATTTACCATGTCCGTACTGACATTATTCAGCCCTTGATGAACAGCGTGCTCGTGCCCTGCCCGGGACGTGGAAGGAGCCTACGACTCCGTCGGGGTCTGCGGCAGCGACACCGGTCGCTCGCGCTACTGCTCTGCCTTCGACTTCGAGCGCCGCCATCGGCTCGCAGCAGGCGCAACAACCGTCTGCCTGCGATGACCCCGCACCAGGAGCAAAATCCACTCCTCAATCTGTGCCGGACAGTGTCGAAAGTGCGCCCGCCGCCTCGCCCGCACCCACGCCGCAGTCCGGACGCGCGTCATCGCGCCAACCTGTCCATCCAACGCCTTTGCGCCAGTCATTCGTCCCTTCCAGCCCTCCGCCTCGACTGCTCTCAAATCAGCGCGCTCGGAGCTCGCTTGGCCAGCTCCCACTTCACGGAATGCAAGAAGAGGGCGAGCTCGAGGAGCTGCTCCTTTCGCCCCGGCCCGATTCCGATTATTCGCCGGACGAGAACTTCGAGCAACAGCGTGCTCTTACCCCGGATCTTGCCGACAATACGCCCGAGAACGAGCTTCCGCGCAATAAGGTTCAAGACGCCTCGCCAGTGCCGGAAGACGACTATGAAATAGAAACGACTTCGGACCGCGAAGATGATCCACACCGAGAGTGGGACGCCACTACCAATGCCCTATCTGAGTTTGAGCCGAAGTTGAGAAAGGAGTATTTCATGCTTGTCTCCACCAGTCCAGCCTGGGGGCAAGCATGGGTATCGAGCGTCAACATGCTCGTAGCCATCGAGCAGAACAGCGAGTCGGTGAGCAGTGTTCCGTGGCAACGTAACTCACACTGACGTAAGTTCTAGACAAACGTCAAGCTGCCGACATCGAACCGCCCGCAAGAATTCGATCATTGGTTCAAGTACGGGCGCCCCTCGGCCTTCATCAAAGTCGTTCCGGGAGTCTTTGGCAAGCAATTCTCTCTTTGGTGGCAGACACTACAGCCTAAAGCACGCGTTCAAGCAACGGGTGGGCTACGACGATGTGAGCTTTCAAGCACCGAGTGGGCAGGGCTTCGGAAAACGGGGAAAAATGGCTTTTTTCTCGTGCTGCTCGGGCTCGCTTGGTGGAGAGCTTCGGTTTCTGACGGGGCTGATCGCGTAGCATGGAATGATGTGGCAAGCGACGTTCTCTGGGTGCTTGAAGAATGGAAGGATGACATGATGAAGTCACCCGATCTTCCGCCGTCATCTCCTGCCTCCCCTTCCGCCTCAAGGACGTCCTCCTCGCCACCTCCTTCTGCTGCTCCCTCGCCGCCTGCGCCCGGTGCAACATCGACACGTCGCTCGAAACGCAAGTCCGTGGAAGGGCATGCCGTAGCAAAACGAGCGCGCCGTGGCTGATCTCGTATATTCCACTTGTCGGTTTGTTTTAAATTTATCTCTTTCATGCTGTAATGAATTCCGCATCACTACGGTTACGATCAATGCCAAGGCGCGGTGTGAGAAGAGCGGCACTGCGATTACGGCGCACTGGTGTGCGGGGTCCAAGCGATCAAACGCACCAGCTCCGCTTCAAGTTGATCAGCAGATGACTTAAAAGGTGGTAGGTCGACCTTCTGCTCCAGCATCCCTTTCTCCCTTGTCTACGTCTCTCCTCCCCCTATTCCTTCCCCTCCCTCCCTTCAGCTCTCCTCTTCCCTTTCACGCTCATCATTTCTCTTGCCGTTCCATTGTCCTCGGTTTCTACTGGCCTGCATCATCGTTTCTCGCTGGTCAACTGTTCGTCTCGGGTGAGGATATGGAGAAGGATTTGTGGGGTGCAGCTAGGGATCGAGGTATGTGGCGACTACATCGTACGCCATGCGCCACTCAATACGTTCGTTTTTAGCTTCGTCGCCGCGGCCTGGGAGCGTTGGGGTATCGCAGTCGGTGATTGCTTCACGGTCGTCGTCGGCGAAGTCGCCGATTCGGTGAGTGCTCTCGTCGATGTAGTATATGTATGTTCATGTGTGGCAGTGATATATTGGCCGAATCCTGTCATCCAGACTGGCTCCCCACGATCCGCTTCAGTCAAACACACACAGGGCCGTAAGCACTCCTTTTTTTCTTCTTTGCTTTGTTGTTCGTTCCTGACTTGTGTTGTATACGTGGGGCGTCGTCTAGTCCGATCGTCGATGGTCGGCGGTTTGATCCTTTCTCGGATGATTCAGATGATGATGTTGACTGTATTCCTTACGTCGATGAGAGACCATGTACCGGTGATGTTGATCGTAGTGTAGGAGACAGTCTTGCCGTAGATATCTCTCAGTTGTCGTTGGGGAGTAGTGGTGTGGCTGGTCCTCAGAGTACGGATCTCGAGCCGAGTCATCGCTCGTATCAGGTGCATACTTCCACGGGCGATCATGTGGTACATCATTGGTGGGTTTCATTGTTTGTTTTGAAGTATCGATTGTGATATCGCTTTCAGGTTTGATGCTGCCAATATGACGGTGTGTGTTCCTGGCACGCAACAACGGAGGATTAGGAACACCGGAGACAAGACGCCGACGTCTAGTAGTTCCTTCTGGTATGCTGTCGCCCGAGGTACCAAGCCCGGTCTGTATAAATTGTGGTATGTTTGTTTTACTAATAACTGGCTTAATTGTTCACGTTTAGCCAGGCGTTCGAAGGACGGAGCAGAAGGTGCGTTCGACGTCATCAAGAACGTCAGCTACGCTTTGTACAAGAGGTATGATAGCTATGACGAGGCGAAGCGACATTACGACCTGGCGTGTGCCATGAATATAGTTCGTGAGCTCCCTGCTAACCCGGACGGTGAGTTAACGATATTCGTCGTCGTGTGCGAAGCTGACGTCCTTGTAGGCCCATCACGCCGTTTTCGTCGACCGCCACCAGCGTATATCGAGCCTGCCCCTTACAAAATTCCCAACGAGTGTCTTCCCAACGGCATCCCCGTTGAAGGTGCTCGCTGCATCATCATATTCAGAGGGCTTAAGAGCGGAGTTTTCTATGATTGGTAATGTTGTCTTAGAATTTCTTTCAATGGTTTATTTATGTCGGTGATACAGGTTGCTCTGTGGTCATTACGTCTTGGGGGTCCGCGGTGCTGTCTACAATGCGTATCGCACTGAGGATGAGGGCAGAAAGGCGTACAGCACAGCGTTAGCGGCCGGGATAGTTATGTCGATGTTACCAAGTGACTAGTCTTGACATGTATGCGCTATATAGTCTAATGCAATGCTATTTCCATCAAGTTACTTTGCAGAATGTTTGCGAGTCTAGACGTGTGTGGCGAGAGGACATATTTTGCGACATGTATGTACGATTTGACAGTCTGCTAGAGCTGTATGTGTTTCCTCCGGAAAGAACTTGCAGGATTGACTGAACAAATAGCTCTCTCGAATGTACTTCCTCTGCATTGTAATTACCTCAAGTTGCCCTTCGAGATACCCGACCGTCTGGGTCAAACGGTATTTTCCACTAGCGAAATTTGACATGTATTGGGTTGTCCCGAATCACCCTTCAAGACACCCGACCGTCCTTATAATGTGTGCTATTCAGGCTTAGAGGCTGTAGCACATCTACATGGCTCGATCCGCCCTTCAAGATACCCGACCGTCTACTGCAAGCAAGAATTTGCAGTAGGTGTTCCTACGACGGGTGAACTGTTTCTTGATGCAGTGGTTGGACATCGAGGAGCAATATGTACCGGGTTACACCTTCGTCGATGGACGCCACTAAGCTCGCGACGGAAGGACGAGTTGTCACGCCGGGTGGCCGATGTATCAATCGCACTGTGAGATTAACAGTATTCAATATTTCCAACATTGTAGTATCAATTTCGAGCCACCCTTCAAGATACCCGACCGTCCTTATAATTTGTGCTATTAAGCTTAGAGGCTGTAGCACATCTACATGGCTCGATCTGCCCTTCAAGATACCCGACCGTCTACTGCAATCAAGAATTTGCAGTAGGTGTTCCTGCGACGGGTGATCTGTTTCCTGATGCAGTGATTGGGCATCGAGGAGCAATATGTACCGGGGTGCACCTTTGTCGATGGACGCTGCTAAGCTCGCGACGGAAGGACGAGTTGCCACGCCGGGAGGCTGATGTATCATTCGTACAGTGAGTTTCACAACGGCCGATGTTTCTAACATCGTGGTATTGATTTCGAGCCGCCCTTCAAGATACCCGACCGTCTAGGTCAATTAGTATCTTCTACAATGTGTAGGTTGTCGTACATTGCTGCCAGTCAACCTGCCCTTCAAGATACTCAGCCAACTTTATAATGTGTACCATTCAAGCCCAGAGGCCGTAGCACACTCACATGGATCGATTCGCCCTTCAAAATACCCGACCATCTACCTCAATAAAAAACTTGCAGTGAGTGCTCCTTCGACGGTCACTCTGTGTTCTGATGCAGTGGCTGAGCATCGAGGAACACTCTGTACCGGGTCGCGCCCTCGTCGATGGATGCCACCGAACTCGCGATGTAAGAGCTGGTTGTTACGCCGTAAGCTGGGTGAGGGAAGTCTCTATTTATATTTCACGACATCTATGGTATGTATGGTTGTATCTTTTAGCTGTGAGCCATCCTTAACTTGCGGTAGACGGGACACTTGGAAACTCTTTCCAAGTGTCCCGACTACCACGGACGGCCTCAGCTGTCGTATCTGTACGATTATTCTAATTGACACAGTCCACGGTGCCCCGCAACCCTCTGTGTAGCCCTTCAATAGTTCTTGATCGACAGTTCGGCGTGAAGCGTCCTGGTGCTGCGTGGGGAGTGCCGCGAATGGTAAGTTGGGCGGAGTCTGATTCTGTTTACTTTTCTCATGGACGCGTTTTGTCTTCCACCTTGTTCATCCCTCGACACTCAACATCGCGGCCACACCATGCAGGACGACCGACGTACGTGTCCTTCAGAAGGCTCGGTGAGCGTGTTGTTTTGAATATTTTGTTTTCAATTTCTTTCCTTTCTTCGAGGTTTCGCGCGTCGACGTCGCGGACGCGTTGTGTCGTGAAGATCGCCGTTGAAAGGCGTGGCTGTTGCGAAAGGGTCTGACCAGTCTCTACGCTCCCTCCCTGTCTCACTCAACGCGACTTTTCTTCCTCGTACGCGTTCGCGTCGCTTCGCTCTCCTCCTGCTGTGCTTCTGGACACGGCGCTGTTCACGCGTTTCTGGAGCCCTCCTCCCTTCAACTGCAACTGATTCTTATCTTTCTCCCACCAGACAACCTCCCAGTCTCGAGCCTTTGACTCGTCAGAGCGACCCGACATCCCGCGCGACGCGATTCGCGTCAAATTTGATTTTGACTTCGAGGAAGAGATGGCGAGCTCCATAGCAGCTGAGCAGCTGCGGGGGAGCGTATCTTCGACTCACGACGAAGAACCTTTGTCTTCTACGCCGCCTGCCCCCTCGACATCCCCATCAGCCCCCACAGCTCAAGGTCCGGTCTCCGCAACCCCTGGTCCCAGCGCAACGTCAGAAGAGCGTGTCTCTGATGATGCGCGCTCCTCATGTAGCGAGCTCGAGACCGTTGTCGACCGCGATTTGAAACGGAAGCTGAAGGCAAAGGCAGCCAAACGCGACCGGAAGCGTCGAAAACGGGCACGCTGATGAGTCCCTCTTCGCGCGGCACGCGTATGCCATCCATTTCGACCCTCCGACGCACTCCTCTCAAGTTACGACTCACTCTATTCGTCAGTCGCGCGGCTCCCGACTCGATACGCACGCAGTCGCGACCTCCCGACCTCAGCACGCGACTCGCGCACCGCGATCGGCGCATCACAGAAGCCTAGCCCTTCGGATCGCAGCACGCGAGGTTCTTCCGCGAGCTCCGCGGCCCGCCTCGTGCACCGGAGCGTTGCCACCGATGATACCCCGACTCCCGGATACAATCACATGCCATCACGCCACCCGGCCCTAGCGGCCCGCGCCACTCATCCCGACTCCCGACTCGCGATCCCGACGTTTCCTCTTTTAGATAGAGTCGCGACCACGTGCGCTACATCAAGCTTAGACCCTCCGACCTTGTGCCACTATTTCTAGGCCTTCCCATGTCGCGATTCCCTCCGTATGTTTCTCCGCATTTCATATGTTGTTTCCTATCCCTTTACTTTCATCCTCATCCTCGTTTGAGGGCTTCGGCGATGTCTTGAGGCCGCGATCGCGACCCTCTGGACTTGTCGAGTCTCTCTCCGTTCGTTTCTTTGATTTCTCTAAGTCTCGTAGGTACTCTGTAGTATAAATACACGTTGTACTTTGTCCTACGAATCCAAGTTCCCCGTTACCCTCAGATTCACACTTTGC
>SWBT01000457.1:0-17243 GCA_005298045.1 Pleurotus ostreatoroseus | reverse complement strand
TATCTACCTAAATAAATTATTTGTTACGCTATTATACATGAGAGCGAGGACTGCAGGGAGGTACAAGACGAGCAAGCCTAGCGCCGGTGCTGAATTTCCCGAGGTGAAAATGTCGCGCAAAAGACTGGGGAAAGGTGCAGGGAAAAGTGTAGGACAATTCCTCTTTCCCCTAGTTTTTTCCCGACCTTTCCCTCTGTCTTTTCTTGAGGAAAAGACGTAGGAAAGGTCACCTTTCCCACGCCTTTCCCGCAGGGAAAAATCCGCGTCGACGCGCGGTGGAGCTGATTCTCCGGCGGTTATTCTCTGCGTACCGGTGACAAGCGCCATGGTTTGACCGGGGCGTGCGAGGTGCCTCGGGGTGCAACCTGCGCCGCCTCGCCTCGTCAGGGTTGCTTATGTAACGGGGCGGGGCGGGGCCAACCCGAGTTGGCCCCGCCCCTGCGGCAACACTAGCCAAGAGGGCCCAGTCGGCAAATGCCGAGACCGCAGGTTGGGTGGGTGGGTTGGCGCTCCATCGCTTATTCAACTTGTTGCCATAGTGCTCGCGGCCGTTCGACATCGCGTCCCGACGCACCCCCGACGACCTTGAACGCTTTTCCCGTGTATAGCGTGTCTTAGATTGGCTTGATAACGGCTGTAAAGTATTTTTCAAGTAATTAATGCACAATTTTATCAGCATTTTCAGAGATATACGAGACAATGAGCACGGACATGTTTACCACCCCCGCACTCACCTTCCGCGACGAACGAGTGGCCTTAGGACATGGCTAAAAACAAGTGGAAAGGTCGCTCTGAGGTATGTTCAGGTATATTCATGCATCATTGAAGCCACTCATATCGAACGCCAGGGCCCGCAGGAGACGGAGCGACGGTGCGATGTTTGCAATAAGACCATAGACTTCGGCACCGCAGGCCCCCGGAATTGGGATAGGCACACATCCAGCAAGTTACATGTTGAGAATGTCAAGAAAAGCCAGCAGCGCCAGTCGCTGACAACGCTGAGCTCGTTTTTCCCTCCCGGGCCTATCAAACCACTGCCACCTCTCCCAGTACCGGCTAGAGTTCGCCTTGAACCGGGACAAGGCTCAGCGCAACCCAGTGGTTCGTCCCCCCATCGAGCAAGCGACGCTTCTCAGAAGGACCGCGGCGTTTTGGATCGACTACGCGAACTCTCCGCGGCCCTTCCAGACACAGTCCCTATGGGTATTCCACACGACACATTGGCAGGTTTCTCGGTCCCTCCAATGTTCCCAACCGACGGAGAGTATGACAGTGAATGGGAATACGTTGACCGAAGCCTGAACGTACTCCTCGGATACGGTCTCACTGACGAAGAAATCGCACAGTCTATCCGCCGAGGTCCAATGGGCATGGATGGGCTCATCCAGTGGTTTGAACACGCCATGGACTGGCCCGGTGTCACGCTCGCCTTACTAGAAGGCAAGATCGAACGCCTTTGTCGTGCGCTGATCTTGCAGTAAGTCTTTCTTTTCCTCACACGATCACTGTAAGCATTGAGCTCTCTGTCTCACAGGGGAGCTGTCATATCGAGCGCACGCAGTTCTTTAAACACGGCAGACTCACGAGCATCATCATTGCTAGAATATAGCTCCGTCACAGAGGAGCCGTACGCCGCCCCGACGAGTCCTGCATCAACGGCTCTCACATGCTTAGGCTATCAGCTTGTGCTACCCAAGGACCAGTCTCCCTTTTCCGCATACCCAAATCTGCTGCATGTCAAAAATCGTCTTCCTTGGAACGTCCTACTGCGAGTCGATGGTGCTTTTCTTATTGCCGAGACATGCGAGAAAGAAGTACACCACGGTTCTCGCAATACAGCGCCGCTCTGCAATAACTGTCTTGCCTTACGCGATCACCCAGTAGTAGCTGGCATCGAGCGTCGTGCGATCTCGGGAACTCACGAGAACGCACCGTGGCAGTACCACTCGGCAGGATCTTTGACAGTCCTCCTCTCCCGCAAGATTGCCCAAATCCATACGCTTCGCCTCACGAAACTAAACACCACAAGGAAATTACTTGTTCGTGCTCGTGCACTTGATGAACACAAACGTCTCGTCATGGCAGTTGCAAGCACCGATATACAGCACCGAGTCCACAAAGTTGTTGCGGTTGCCCTTCGCAACCATGTCGGTGTCCGTACGATTACATGGAATATACAGCAGGCGATTGCCGGTGCATACAGTGCGCGAAGCTATAGTGAGGAAGACTATCAGCGTGCGTTTGTACTTCTCAAGCTTGGTGGCCAGCGAGTAGCGAATTTCGCACACCGTGCGTTCGGCACTCCCTCTTTGAGTACCATACGCAACCATCTACCTTCTCCGCCCCTACGTGCATCCCCGGGTATGCCTAGTGTAGACGAGATGGACTTCAACTTATCTGCATGGCAGCCACCACCGGAAGGCAGACCAATCACGGGAGTCGTCATGCAGATAGACGAGACAAAGTTGGAGAAAAGGCTGCGGTGGGATCCCTCAACAAATATGATTCTCGGAGTGTGCAGAGAGCATGGACATCGATGCTCGCTGGAATTTACTTCCCTCGCGGAGGCTGACGTCCTGACGAGACTTCTGCATCAAGATCAAGTACATCTTGCTTCGGAGGTAAGATTCGACCAACGCCTCAGCGATATTTTTATAGCTCAATCCTGATTATGTTTCAGGTCACTGTCGTTGCCGTATCAATGCTCTCTGCCAATCATCACGAATACGCGTCATTCCCTTTCATCATGTCTGGGACATGTAAGGCAGAAGACGCCTCACGTCATCAAGTCTTCCTAGATACAGCGCTCGAGGCCATCTTTCGAAGGACCCTCAAGTCGTCTGCATGGCTTTACTGTCTAGCATCCGACGGAGAGGCTCGTAGAGGCAAGGCTCTGGCCGCTATGACACTCGTTATTGAGTTGCCTCGGTCCTCAGCATTATATCCCATGTTATCTCCACTACGCTTCTTCAACCTCTTGACCGGCAAGCACGAGATTACGTGCGACAAGGATTGGCTACATGTTGCTTTCAAACGGGTCCGTAATACGCTCATCCGTAAAAGCGGATGCAGGATCGACGGCTGTCACCTCAACAGGTCAATCCTAAAGCGCCATCTTGTTGACAGTGGAACGCCTTCGCGTACCGCGGACTCACTACTCTCTCCGAATGATCCCCAGGATGTCGTCCTTGCATGTCGTTTGCTTTGTGCAATTACCCGTCTTCCTCCTGCGCCTGACGGCTCCAAACCGATATATAAGGAGACACGGAGAGTATTGGGACTTCTAGGACGACTGTATACACATATCCTCCAGGCGTACACAAATCTACACGCAACGCTTTCCGATCAACTTGCTCATTTAAGTGCGACTGCTCACCTCGTAATGGTGCTGTATCTGAAGGATCGGGGCGGTTTCATACCTGCAATACTCTACCTCGACTTAATGCTCATGATCAAGAATGCATACTTTTGTGTTGCTAAAACGAAGCGAGATAACCCTGACGGATCATTCTGGGTTATCTTACTTGGGACGGACAGCTTGGAGAAGTTATTTGGGATTATCCGTACTATGGTCGGCGCTGACTCCAACGCTGATTTGCTACAACTGGCCGATCGCGCTAACGGTGCTGCTCAAGTAGGTTTGATCTTGCACGACCATCCAGAGTGGGACAAGGGTCCCCGCCGTTTACATATGAAGCCATTGGAGTTACAAGGCGACGACATCAGTAGCAAGGTGGACCACATCAATCCCGCCTCCTGGATTGGTGACGTCAAGGTGAAGAATGTCAACCTTCATACATGCTGGCTTCTCGGACGTGAGAAAGCTGAACACGAGCTCCTTGAGTCCGGCATCCTTTCTCCACTTGCCGACCAGAACCTCGCAGTCACGCCTCATCCTATAGATATTCTGCGACCTTTCGGAGACGGAAAGCTAGTCTATATCCACGGCCTTCAACAAGGTGATGTTGAGGAGGAATATCCGCTAGAGTCTAACTCTTCAGATACGGTCTCGCAGTCACTCGAGCCTACCTCCTCTCCTGACGTTACGCCTGCCTGCGAAGCCGGTTCCGATTTACTGTGCGAGCCAGATCTTGAAGATCTCGTGGATCACGAAGAGACTTCCGGTGGAGATGTGGGCCCAAAAAAGAAGTTCACGGCTTGGCTCCAAGTTGGGTCTGATGAGACCGCTACAAAGCATAAAAGCACCATTCTACGGCTTATACCAGGTGCCACCGATATCACTGGCCCAGAGTCGACCGACCGTCTTGGTCGCATTTGTGGATTTACACGCTACCTCAACGCAAAGATCTCGCTCGATGCTCCTGTCTCATCCACTGCGGGCTCAATCACAGACGAGGAATCTAGTCTCATGATCGACGACCCAGCTCTAACCCTGCTTGACTATAGCGGAAAGCTTTTCCTTGCTGTTGTGCGCATTCTGGATATTCAGCACGATAACAGCAGCGTTTGTACCCTTCCGGTATCCCTTCTCAACGAGCCAAATACGCAAGTCAAGATTGCGACTATGTCTTTATCTTCCATCGTCTCGACCGAAGACAGCCACGGTCGTTGCGATTGGGAATGGAACGGGCGTTTTGAGCAGCGTGGAAATAGCTCTTCTCAAGATGTCGATGGTCGCACAATACAAATAATTGATCCTCAGATTTCAGTGCCATCACGCTCATACACTGCAAGCACAACAGCGAATCAAACGTACCAGTTCAAGACGTCTGAGCTTCGGGCTCTGGCATGCGATCTAGTTGGCCGAGACTTGGTGTCATGGGGCAAAGCACCGAGAACAGACACTTTCCCATATCGAACATCCACAGGTGAGAGTATCACGGAGTTAGCACAAACCAGACTGACAGCCTGAGTCGATGATAGGTGAACTCTGTTTCCTCGCCGAGATAGAAGGGCCACATCAAGAAGGGCCAGGGCCTGCAAACCTGCATATTTGCCCCCGCTGTCCCAACGTCTTACTATCGGTCAATGATAGACGCAAGGTACTCGAACACATCGGTGTTCATATTCTCCACGATCCTGCGGTCGATCGTGACACTATGCCTTGTGGCTTCTGCTTAAGTCCAGGTTATACTTGTGCTGTCTACATCTCAAAAAGTCGAGGGAACCGTGGTGGGCATAGCATTGATATGGTAAAAAGCCGCTGTCCAAACAAGTTTCCATTCTATTTGTCTCGGTTCAACAAGACCTCAAAGCATCAGCTCTGCACCAATATCCCGCTTATTTGTCCGCTTTGTCCCAAGGGCTCTCCTGCCGTGTGGAAGTATAATCTCGAGGGTCATATGCGCAATGCCCACCGAGTCGAGAACATTGCTCGATTTCAAGATTTATGGATGCTAGGTGCCGACGAAGTCGCCGGAATGCGACGTCTCTATCAAGATCCACCCAAATTGCGTGTCGGAAAGCGGAAACGAAGCGAAACACAGGGCAGTGAGCTCAGTATATCTGATGCACATCGGTGCACGCTGACACTGAGGTGAGTCTCCGCATGCTGTTTTTGTACACTCGCGAGAATAAACGTCACATATAGGTCCACAGATCTTGTCAACGCAGACAGTCTTATAGCGCAGCCACTAGTAATACCTCAGGCAGCTGCGACGGCGGAAGAGCATTCGGACAGTGTCAACGAAGATGCTCATATCAACGGCGAGATCTTCAAGGACACAGAAGACACTGCTCCAAGTTCAGACACAGACGGTTCTGAGTCGGAGCCCGAGGCTAGCTCATTGTACGATACGCCGTCTATGGCAGGCCCCGACGCTTCTATTGATGAAGAAACTCCGCGGTTTTGCATCTGTGACGAGCCGGAGTACGGCGACATGGTCCAGTGTGATGGGCCCGGATGTGGACAATGGGTATGTTGAGTTGATTTCCATCCAACTGAGACTAATACAGTGTTTAGTACCATTACGATTGCATCAACATGCATTGCGCTCCAGAAGGGGACTGGTTCTGTGACGAAATATGTAAATCTAACGCGGGAGTACCTCTGCGATCCAAACGAGCAAGGAAGCGTGTACGTAGATGTTCATAAATGACCGTGGCAGACCATACTGTATCAAAAAAACGAGATTAAAGTGTCTACGGCTTGTTGAACGAGCGATGGAGGATCGCTAAGCTATCGTATCGCCGGTGCGTGAGAACCTTATACCATATTTGGAAGGCGTGTGGGTGGGTGGGTCGACGAGAATCTCTTAATCAACGAACTCAACCTGCGGTCGCTGGTTAAAGTTTCCGACCCCTCTTGACACTAGCTGCACACCACCACGAGCTCGCAGCGGTCACATACTCCGAATTTAACCTCTGGCCGTCGCTGAGTATTGATTCTGATGGATTTCGTCAAAGACATTCCTTGCGGAACTAACGAAATGCAGTGTAAGCCGATACGCCACCGCTCATCATAGTTCGTTCAGCAGACCATCAGTTCTGCAACTGTGTCATGTAGTATGGCAGCCCATAAGAAGCGTATGTGGGCCACTACTTACACTTATTTTCCATATGTTACTGACTTGAAGGTGATTAGATCATTCATTGTGCAGTGGTGCTGTCGCCGTGGGCCGTACTCGAAAATATTGACCGTCATGGAACAATATCTCGTTGCTGACGATGCTCTCGCTGGCTCTGACCCGTTACACCATTCTAAGTATTTGTATCTCTCTCAATCTCCTCCAAATTCTTCGCATAAAAGGTCACACTACGCCATACTGCGTAACGAACCTGCTCGCAGTCTAGGGTATGCCGCATACTGTGGCAACCTGATTGTGGCGGTATCAGTGCTTCTGGTCTCAATTTTCTTTTCATACGCATGGAACGCAGGATCACAAGCCCTGAGATGACACGATGATGTATCCCCACCAATACTCCTTTCCCACCTCTCACCTCGGCCCACGCCTTTAGCATAAGCCTTTACCGTCATCCTCATCCATCATTTCGTTGGATGTAATCATGGGTGCAGGCCGTCCGCGGCCATATTCCGCGTATGCTGCCGGAAACGATTATGGGCCCAATTCAAATCTGCCGCTGCAGGATAAATAGCTGTGACTTTCCAGCTCTCTATCGGCATATCATCTGTCTCCCCTACCAGCACAACTTGATCAAACCATGTTCCCGTTCACAACTAGAACATCGTTATGGTTCCCTTTGCTAGACGATTGATGCCCTATATGTAACGAGCTTGACTTTGACGCAATGCTCCAGCAACTACAAGAGGTTCCGACAGAACCTCATCCTCTGCATGAGGATATATCTACCCATGAACCTTCCGTTACATTCCTCTCTCGAAGAGAAACTCTGGCATACGAACTCGAAGGATCACTCGACACCCCTTCCTGGAATCCTCCTCCGGATTTAGATTCGCGACAAGACATCTTGCTGTCCCCCTTGTCATACCCATCGCAAAACGACATGGCTTCTCTTGGGGTGAGTCTTACAGTATTGACATGGTTTCGCTCGAAAATAACAAATCGCTGTCGGGTAGCGAACCCCTACTCCTTTTGCTCTATCTTCTTCCCCAGTGGCTCAGATGGTCTCTGCGAATCCCTTCGTAGACCCGCTATTGCAAACGCTGGCGACGTCCCCTTGGTTCGACATGTTCGACAACAGCTTCATGGCGAACACTATCGACAACCCTTCGATCAGCCCCGTGTCAGCCGCCACGAACCTCGAGTTAGATTGTATGCTGGGTACCTCGGCCGTTATGACCTCACTAGACCATCCATTGGACATATATAATACTACTGAACTCTTGAGTGATCCTATGTTTGCTGTGCCCTACACTTTCGCATGGAACACGAACACGACCGCTGAAAACCAGGCTGCAGCCCAGGATGAAAGGCCAAGACAGTATGAGAATGCTTCTACTCCCAGCTGGAATGCTCTTGGGTTAACTGGCATCAGTATTCCTTCTGCATCATCGCTTTGCAACGTTGCCGAGGTCGAATCGCCGTATATTCCTACCCTTCAAGATGCTTCGCCGCTTGCATCTAACCTCAGCCGGAAACGACCTCGTGAAGAAGAAATTGATATAGATGATCTCAGTCCCGAAAGTTTCGGACAACAGCAGAAAAAGAGAAATACGCCAGCCCAGCATGAAGAGCGGCCTGGGCATGAGGCAAAGCCACTCCCCAACGGTCGTTGGATGTGTACCTGTGGTAATCCAAATACGTACTCCCGTAAACACGACGTCACTCGGCACGCCAGCAAGAAATCCATTTGCCTTGGCTGTAAGAAAGACTTGTGTCGGTTTGATGCCCTACAACGGCATATGGTTAATGCGTGCAAAGCATGCCGCGACAATAATCCGCAAGGGACCTTGAAGAGTGACAAGCAGCGGAGGAAACAGCGAGCACAAAAATCCAGGAAAGCTAGCAGTTATCGAAAATGAGTCTGATTTAGTATGACGGTAGATACTCAGTCATATGGCATATGATGTATAGAGGAGGGCTGTCCGGCCAACGAATCGTCGATCTTCATGCATAGACTGAAATAGTAACTAAGAAACAATATAATAAAAGCATGTCTCGTTGCGTATGATTATGCTAATAACAATAAAAAATCCCTCGAAGACAAACATTCGCGCGGGACGATGAAGTGCGGGAACCGTTACAGGTAGATGCCCTGGAAATATTCTTGTCATCCACACAGATAATTGTACCACTGAGGTCAACGGTTCCTGCACGGCTGCAAGCTGTGAGCTCGAATAGCTGCGCCACAGTCATAGCACCGGCCAGAATGGTCTTCGACCATGACTACAGAAACTTCAACACGTCGTCTATGTTCCATGCTCGTATTGCACCGTCCCCGGACGACGACAGCACATGAGAATCATCTGGACTCCAGGTAACAGATCTCACTTCGCCTTCGTGCCCGTGAAACTCGGCGATAAAGGACCCTTGCTTCGTGTCCCATAGCTTCACAAGGCCTTGCGCATCGCCTGAGACGATAAACCTGCCGTCGTGCGAGTATGCGATGCTGTGCACAGCTCCGCTGCGCCGTTCTGTGCCTATTTCCAATATCCTCATCCATCCTCCGACGGAGTGGGAATTTACTGTAATTGATCCGTCGAAGCACCCCGACACGAAGGCTTGATCGACAGGTGAGAAGTCCACGGCGAGGACGCGAGTTGCGTGTTCAATCTTGACGACTTCGTCTCCCGTACGCGTGTTCCAGACTCGCGCGGTGCGATCTTCCGAGCCCGTGGCGAGATGGTCGCTGTGGCACGAGAACGCCACAGATGTTATAGGCGCACCGTGACCACGTAGAGATACAAATAGCTTCCCGTTCTCACAGTGCCAGAGGTACGCGGTTGCATCCGCAGCGATGACCAGCAAGGTTCCGTCCGCCGAGAACCTCATCGCGTTCGCCTGGCCGTCAAATGCCAGGGTGTGGCGTAGCACGCCTTCTGGCGTCCATAGTCGCGCGGCCTCGCGGGCTGCGGCAATCGCGATTGCGCCACCGTCGGGGGAGTACGCCATGAACGCCATCTCGTGCTCAGGCAGATCTCGGAGTTCCGTGCCCTTCGCGTGCTGGGTGCTCCATATCATCGCAGCTGAGCTGCGGGACGCGCTGACGAACTGCGCGCCGTCGGGAGAAAGCGCGACAAGGCTCGCGTCTGTTATCGGAAAGCGGCGTACGAAGGCCCCGGTACGGCAGTTCCAGAGAATGATTCCGTCTGCATGCGAGGAGGTTAGGATGAGCTCGCCGTCGCCCGAGATAGAGAATGAGGGAAAGGCATGGCCGTTGCCGTCTGTTACTTCTCCGAGCCCGAAGATAGTATCGAGCCATCGGAATGTCCGGCCGTCTGCCAGAACAATCTTCTCAAGGGTGCTCCTCTCAGCTTCCATATCACGCCTTCGGGCCTTGACGCCGCATTGTCGTAAGTGCTGAGATCGCAATCTCTCTCGTCGATCTTGGGTATGCTGAACCAAGCTTATCAAAGACAATGTACCCACTAGATATGTTGCATTGAGACACTTGATAAACAGGAATTTATGGCGGCTACTGACCTCCGTCTTCGACATCTATTGGAAAGCGCTTGTTTCGGAGGTACATAGCCATGTTGGACAGAGTGACTTCTTGGACCGTGTCTGATTCAGCTGAAGCGTCCGAGCCCTATAGATGCTCTGTCAGACGCGTTTGATGTTTAGCAATAGGATCATGCTTACTAATAGTAGGTCGAGTTCCTTGTCGCTTGCGATAGCAAAGTTTGCATTGGACCACTGAGCGAATTTTGTGAGTTGTTTTACGGGCACAACACTATAATAGTCAACGAACGCACCTCTAGTATATAGTTTAGCAATGTGTTCCATGGAGTGATATCCTGATCCAGGTGAGCCCGGTTTCCTAACAAACTTCCATATTCTACTTACATCTTCCTCGGGCGTTTCTGCATTTTCTGAGATCGGAGTCGGGGTGTCTATGTCTTCGTTTGAGGACGAATCATCTTCAGACAAGGCTCCTCCCCACAGCCGTGCAGCTGGAAAGCGGCGTTTCCCCACGATGCCACTGAGGAAGAGACACTGATCCTTTTTTGGAATTTGAAACCTTGATCTCTGGTTCGGCCCAGACATATGACTACTGAACATACTGCGTTCCTCAGTGAGCTTGAACGCAAACTTTCCGCTGGCGAAGTCGAACCCGGCTTTGATGTACCCATCGGCTGTTCTGTCTTTCTTCTCGAACGCAACGACCGCCCAATGTGAACACTTGACGTGGCCGGTGACGAGGATAAGGTTCTTGGGCTCGAAACCTAGGTTAGACTTGACAAATGGCGCCCAGGAAGAGGAGTGCTTTTTTGCGTAACTTTGCCAAGGGTCCAGCGTAATCACGCTTTCCGAATGTGCGTGACCTTTTAGATGGAGTACAGCACCCCGTGTGCTGGTACTTTGAAACTCGCATTTCGACGCAAACGCTTGGCCCAGAATGGTAGCTTTCCTATAGTGCAATTTAGCGATAAGAATCATATTCTGTAAAAGTGACGTACCCTTTCACTCGACCATGTATGACGGTTACAGTCTTGCCAGCGTGCGTTCCCGGCGCCAGATAACGTAAACGTCGGTCCACGCCCTGTTCCATATTATATCCGAGCGGTTCGAAGCCTTTTGGCTGAGGTTGGTCGGCACCACGAGCTTCCAATACATTGAATAGTCGCCTGAAGCGGCCCTGGAAGATGCATCCGACATCCCCAATCCGCACTTCTCCGTTGCTATCGGGTTCGGGGTACCACAAAGGATGACCTAGCCATCGCCCCGAGAACATAAGCATCTCATCGGAGTAGACCTTCGGAGCGTCGAAAGGCATAGTACGAACACCGGAAGTGAGAGCTGGAGTCGGTGCATGCTGTGCCTCAAAATCATGTTCTGACTTGTTCGGTCAGAACTTGAGCGCTTGGATGCAATCCCAGGGCTCGATGAACATCCTGCGGAAAGTAGGAGACGTGCAGAGACCGGCGGTGGCGATTCGCCCCATCGACAACTGTTTGGTGATTTCACTAAGCGCCAACATTTCCGACACAGATTTCGGTCTGTTGTCGCGTTTCTTCTCGCCCAGGAGCACCAACGCGTTCCTGAGCAAGACGCTCAGTTGTAGACGAATGGGATTCGTCACAGCACTTCGTCTCACCGGAGTCCCTTATTTGGGCACCGATGGACAACCCCGTGACTCTGTACAGATCGTGGCGGATCTTCGGAACGTCGGCGATATCTGGAAAGAGCAACTGGTCCAACCGGACCGCAATCTGCTTGGCGCACACATCATACGCCAGGCTCGTTGGCTAGGCCCACCGGCTACCGGAGGTGACACCGGAGTCTTTGTGGTCTACATCCGTGACGAGTTGAAGGGAGGCATCTCTCGGAAACTCGTCGGCAAGAACATTCGCCTCTATGGGCGCAATGTTTCCGTCCGGCACTTCCAACACATGGAGGAGGAGCCTCGCTGCAAGAACTGCCAGAGGTGGGGACACCTCACTGGCCAATGCTCGTCCCGGCCCAACTGCAAACGCTGCGGTGGACCCCATTCTTTCGAGACACACAATTTCTTCTGTGTGCCTTGTCAGAACGAAGTCACGCGTGTCCGTCTACCGAAGAGGGACCACGCTGGCAACACGATCCCCGGGGAAGAGGCCGCATTGTGCGGTCACGAACCTCGTTGCATCAACTGCAAAGGCAAGCACCACGCTGACGACCAGCGGTGCACTTACTACCGTCACCGCTCCGAGAAGGGGTGGTACAAGACGGTTCACACCACGCAGCCCCAGCTGCAACTCGGTTCCAAGAAGGCGAAGAAGCCCGCTCAAGAGAAGCGGGTTGACGCACAAGGCTTTGTTTCGGTCGGCACCTCCCAGCCGGCCGGGGCGAGGATAGTAGAGGTGGGGGCTGGGCCGTCAACCCAACGTACCACCGACCCTAGGCGTCGAGGCGTAGCAGCCTCGATGCATGCAACTAACGCCCAAGCCAGCGGCAGCGGCGTAAGTCCATTCGTTGATCATCTGATTGATGAAACTAACATCCTCCGCGTCTTTTTAGACGACGAAGGAAGATGCGATCATGGTCGACTCGAGTCAGTCCCACAGGGGGCAGACTCCGAGCGGCGACTGGCTTACGGAGTTGAAGGCTTCGGCGCAGCGAGAGGTGACTCCTGCGTTCGAGGTGGACGACTCGATTTTCGGATAGGATTTGTTAAATGAGTAGCAAGTCCATTCGTTTTGCTTCGTACAATGTACAAAAATCTGCACAGAATATGACGTTCCTTTTCGAGAAACACCACGATTTGGATGTCATCTTTGTCCAAGAACCGTACTGGGGCTTCATCAAGAATGTCGCTTCTTCGGTGGACGCTAATGGTGTGCCGTTCGGCTCGATGGGCTGGACGCCACAAGCTGCCCAATGGGATTCCGCGGAGGGGATTCCCTACCATCAGACAATTGCGTCTCCACATTTCATATGTTTGGGGGCGCACGAGAAGACGAGGGTAGCAACCTTCGTCAATAAGCGTATGAGAAATCAGCGCATTCGGGTCAGAAATGACCTAATTAAGCACAACGACGTGTTGTGTGTTGAATTCGAGTTGCCTCGTACGATAGTGCGGACGCTCAATGTATACAATGACTCTAGTCGTCATCTAGCCTTGGACGCCATTGAGGCGTACAGTCGGCGCGACAATGCTTTGCCAGTCCATGTGATGGCAGGCGACTTTAACCTCCATCACGAGTGGTGGGGAGGTGAAGATACGATCTGCTCGAACGTACGCAGGTGCGAACAGTTGATCAATATCGCGATCGAAGATTTCGGTCTCGAACTATACAATCCGGTCGGAGAACCTACGTGGCAATCCAACAACCGGAACTTACAGCGTCATGTGAACGATCTCGTTTGGATGACGCGTGATCTAGGCCTCGACTGCGAAGTCAAGGTCGACCTCCATGGCCGTTTTCGAAGCGACCATGCTATATTGTTCTGGAGGCTCTCTATGGAGATTGCCGAAGGGACAGACAAGTTTATACAACCGTTCTCTGACAAGGAGACGGAATACCAGCACGAACTGGCAACGGCATTAGACCGGATGCCATCAAGCATAGACAGCGCTGAGGAACTCGAGGCGGCGGCGGAGTTACTCGGTGATATTATAGACGCGACGTGGGAGCAATTCGCTGAGAAGCGGAAATTCTCTAGACGCGCCAAGAAATGGTGGACGGCAGAATGCAGCCAAGCGGCTCGCAGACTGCGCGGCGCCCACAAGGTTCATTCCATGCACCCGTTGAAAAACGAGATCATGAGGACGACCAAGAAACATCTTCGTTCTGAGGTCAGACAGGCCAAGAACAAGTTCTACGAGAAAGTCCTTCAGGACACTCATCCTCAGAGGATATGGGACCTGGTCGAGTGGACGCGTCCACGCAAAGATCAGAACTTCCATGTCATCACGAATCCGGACGGCACTGCTGCCACGACGGATGAGAATATTGCGGAGTTGTTCCGCAAACAATTCTTCCCGGATAACCCCCGCCCAATCGATATGATGCGGGTGGAGGAGATCCCCCAGCTGGATGAACGCTCGTGGCCGCCATTTTCGGACGTTGAATTGACGGACGAATTGGCGAAGACGAGCAACTTTACTGCACCAGGGCCCGACCATGTTCCTTGGAGAACGTGGAAGCGCGTGTGCAAGTTTAATCCTAGGGTGACCGGCTTGTTGAGGGTGTTCTTTAACGCTTTCGTCGAGTTTGGAATATTCCCATCACGCTTGAAACGTGGTTTGACGCTGTGCTTGGCGAAGCCGGGCCGCGACCATTCCAAAGCCAAGGGCTACCGCCCGATCATTCTTCTCGACACCGTTGGAAAATGGTGGGAGAAGGTCACGGCTCGTCGTATTCAATTCGACGGGCAGAAATTTGGCATAATTCACCCATGCCAGTTCGGCGCAACGATCCAACATTCGACGACCGATGCGGGCGTCCAGTTGGTACACAATATCCGACAGGGATGGCTTCAGGACAAGCACACGACGGTGATGCTGTTCGATGTCTCCTCCTTCTACCCGTCGCTCCGCCATGATGTCCTTGTGGGCACGATGCGGAGACAAGGGTTTGATCAGAAATTCTGCAACCTCATGCAGAATTATCTCACGGGACGTGAAACACACTTCCTCTTCCAGGGACATGTCATGGGACCTGTTCCAGTTACACAGGGCGTTGGACAAGGTTCTTGTCTGTCGCCCATACTTTCGGGGTTATACATAGCTCCGGCGATATTCCGGTGGTCTCCGACCGACCGCCTTCATGAGCACAACCTCTCTCTCCAATTCTTTGTGGATGACGGCCTCTGGCAGTGTACCAACTCAGATTTGGAGGTGAACAATCATTTCATCGCCCAGGGTCATAAAACTCTGGCGCGACACCTCTGGGACATTGGTCTCGGATTAGACGCGGATAAATCCGAAGTGGTTCATTTCCGCAAATACCATCAGAAGGCGCATGCTGTGTGGCACCCTTCTGCTCCGAACGGCCCGCCGTTGACGGTTCACAACCCTGATCCGAACGGGCCACGTGCTATCACAGTCGAACCTCAGTTGAAGGTCCGATACCTTGGTTTCTTCTTGGACGCCAAATTGACGTTTAGAGACCACGTGAAATACTTTGCGAACAAGGCGAACCGTTCTGTAGCGGTTCTCCAGTCGCTTGGTAACTCGGTGAGGGGACTCTCTCCTTACAATAAACGGAGGTTGTTCATCTCCAATATTCTACCTCTGCTCACGTATGGTGTTCATCTGTGGTGGAATCCGCAGTGGAAGAGCATCAAGTGGGTACAAGACCTACTCGAGAAACCCCAACATAGGGCGGCTCGATGGATCACCGGGGCGTTCCGTACGTCTCCGATCAAGGCTGTAGAGATGATAGCGGGTCTCCCGCCGATTCAACTACAGATCAACAAGTTCATGAAACGCGCTTCGATGCGGGTCAGGACACTTCCTCTTTCACACCCGACCAGGGCGAATATGTCCGAGTACTGGGATGTGAACGAGTTGAATATAGTTGCTCCTTTCCCCCTCCTCGAAGGGGTGGAGGTGAGCAAACGTACACCGATCAAATTCTTGGATAGGTTTGGTCGGATGACGAACGAGGATTTCGATCCTCTCAATGACGAAAATCGACCGGGCGATCGTTTGATCGATCAGTTCGGTCCGACACGTATCGTTACCAACATGTCGGCTCCGCCGAAGGCGGATGCTGAAGTATTCCGAAAGTGGAAAGACGAAGAATTCCTACCCAAGTTGGAGGAACGACTCCGAGATCCACACGCGCTTATAATCTTCACCGATGGTTCGGTGAAGAAGGATAATGTGATTGACGCTTTCAAATCGGGAGCGGCTTTCCGTATTTACCGTGCTGACGACCATGGTGTCAGCAAACTCATAGACCAGGGCGAACGAGCCTGTGGTTGTGTCACGTCTTACGACGCCGAGTGCATGGCGATGGCGATTGCTATTGCCCATGCAAGAACATACATGGAGGAGAACCCCGACGGTGGGGAATTCATCCATGACATTCACATATACACGGATAACCGTAGCGCTGGGGCGACTATGTTGCGCCCAGGTATCGGCCCGTCTCAGATGGTCCACATACAGGCCATACAGAATGTTCGATGGTTCCTCGAGTCGAACCCATTGAGCAATATTTCGTTCAACTGGTGCCCAGCGCATCAAGATATTGAACAGAACGAATTGGTGGACGAGCAGGCGAAGAAGGCGCTTGATCTCGATCAACCTAATTTCATATCGTGGTCGATCGCACGTGAGCGGACGGTGGCTTATATGCTTCGTTCGTGGCGGCGAAAGGTCTCATCTGATGGTTACTTGAGGACGCACAATTTGTTGTATCCTGAAAAGTACCGTATGAAAGTGACGCACATCGCGAAGCGTCATCTACCGTTCAAACATGCCGGCAGGGATAACCGGCTGATGGGCAGGTTTACTAGAGCTGTGACGGGACATGCCCCGATTGGGGAGTTCCGAGACCGGTTCAACCTTGATGGAGAGCTTACCTGTACGTGCGGTGCCGTGAGTGGCGCGGCGTGGAACAGGAAGCACATATTCTTCCAGTGCCATATATGGTACAGGCGCACCTCGTGGTGGTCGCGCCAACTGCGTAACCTCGAGAAGTTGGACCCCTTCATGGGAATCATCCCCTTCTTGAAACAGAACCCCCTCGTATTCACGTTCGAGGTGGGTGACCTCTATCGCAAGATGATCGAGGAGTTGGACGAGGACAATCCCTTCCCGCCGCTCCCACCTCGACGCGAACTAGATCCAGCGCTGGATGTATATACCGGCGATCTGGGTCACGATGATAGGATCAACGAAATCCTGGACGAGTTATTCGACAGGATGATAGATGACCAATACGCTCAGGATCTACCAATTATGGCAGATACTGCAGAACCGCATGCGCAAAGGATGGGCCCCCATACCCGTCGATTCTTGCGACATATTCGCTTCAATACTTGGGTACAGCCGGCGATTACGCGGGCTAACAACCAAATCCAGCCAGGCGGCTATAATATGGAATGGTTACGCACGTTCGGGAAACCTGTACCGAATGTGCTCGACTTCGACAACACGCCCCAAAATTCACAGACCGGGTTGGCCGATCCCCCCGGAGGTGGAGTGGACGGGGAAGCTTTACTGCCAGTACATGGCCCTGACGAAAACGGTAGTCAGGCCGACAA
>SWBT01000558.1:0-17391 GCA_005298045.1 Pleurotus ostreatoroseus | reverse complement strand
GGGGGGGGGTCCGGATCCTTGACATCCGTTCCCTTGAGGTTCCTCTTGATTAGAATCGCTGGTACGGTCAGCAGGTTCCGCTGAGCCGTCGAGAGGAACCGTTTTCTTCCTCTCGGGATTCGACGTCAGTTCTGTCCCTGTGAAAGCTTGCGCGGCTGTTCCCAACGGCGGTTGGGCAGTAGCGAACGGTTGAGCATACGAACGACTAGGCGTAGCAGCTAAGCCGGTTAACAAGTCAGTTCTCGCTCGAAAAGGAACCGAAGGCAGCGGTACTTGTGCGGAAGGATTCGGCGTGAATAGGTTTTCAGCCGATTTATAGGGTGTGCTCGGTACGGCAGTAGGCGTCAGAAGCGCGGTGTAGTAGCTCAAGTAATCTACTGGAGCCGCGTGGTAGATTACTTCAGGTGAAGGGATCGGGGCATCGTGCGTGTACGCAGAGGATTCGGATGCGACGTCGAAAGCGACTGATTTCTGCTTGCCTTTACCAGACGACGAAGGTTCGGGAGGCTTCCAATCCGTAGATGCGTTCACGCTGGTGCAATCGAAGTACGCTAGGGTAGATTTGTTACCGTTGTCATCATAGGTGTATGGTGTAGAAGGCGGGGGTGAAGGGAAGGCCCTAAGTACCCCTTCGTCGACGCCAGCTAATTGTGCAAGTGGCAGTGTGCTGATCTGTTCGTCCGATTGTCCCGGCGAACAGCTCTCGATGGTGCGACGCACGGAGGGTAGCTTCAGGAAATGTTCCCTCAGAGCGGATTCCGGGATTGAGTCGCGCGGAAGTAAGTCGTAAACGTTCGCCATGGTAGACGCAGGCGAAGAGACCTGTACATGAATGGCTTCCTTGTAGTACTTCTCGGATAAATCCAGGCCGTGAGCTAGGCGATTGGCCAAGACGGACCAAGCGGTGGCCAGGATAACGACGCTGCTGGCGCCGCGTAGTATCTCGTAAAGTGAACCCGTCGGATCGACCACGTATATTTGGTTAAGGGTCACTCGAAGCCGAGTCTCTTTAGCCAGCTCGCTTAGGTAAGACTGTAAGCTCCTTATCGCGATGTGAAGTCTCGTAAGGATAGCGGACAGTATCGCGAAACGCTTGCTCGGTGAGGAAGTCCTTAATCCGTAATCTATCACATCTTCCAGTCTGAGGCTCTCCTGCTGCGCGAATAAGAGGACAACTTGTTGAACGGACAGGTCTCGGTCTGAAGGTGTCTGGAATTGGGCTCGAAGTCGACCCGCACACGAAGTCTCTCTTCGTAGGCGCTCCTCCTCCTCGTGTGAAAAATCGTCTAGTTGTTGTATCCTCTCGGGCGTGATGCCCACTTGCGCGGTGGGAGCCGCGAGGTCAGCCATAGGATCGTTACGGACGGACATGTCGAAGCGTGAAGCAGGTATGACGGAGGGCGCTGAGGTCAATGGGGTTTCCAATTGCGCCAGTTGTCCTGGGGTAAGGGACTGACGGTCGTGGCGTTGAGTTGTGGCAAGAAGGCCTGCAGTGAAAACCTCAAATTGCCGTCGCCTCATCTGTTTGGGGTCTCCAACAGGTTCGCGTGCTTCTCCTGAGTCGTGACGTGGCGCAGTTTGACGGTAATAGGGGGTGCGCACGGGGTTGCTCTTGTTCTCGTCTAAGACGGGACGTAAGGTAGGACGCCACAAGCGTGCTCGATGAGGGGCTTCTCTCTCTCTGGCGTCCGCGAGTGTGATCTGGACCGAGGGAGTCTGAGCACGGGATTTGGGCGACGGGCGAGATTCGCTAGGAGCAGCCAGATTGGTTCTTAGTTGCGGGGGCTGGTTATGCTTGTTCGGTCAGGTCCTACGATCCGTTCCCAGTGTGTCCACCTTTGTAACGCTTCTGTTACGCAGGCGGGGACGGTCGCGGTATCTGACGAAACGCGGTAGGCCTAGCCTAACCTTGATGAGTGACGCGGCGGCCTAGCCGCTGCGTCGCGGGTATGTTTAGGTATACGGCCTGAATACGGCCGGAGGGTATTGAGGGTATGAGCTCACCTTCCGTCGATCCCGCGAAGCGTTTAGCTGGCGCAATGATGAAGGTTCGATGTTAAGAAGATGATTATTACATAAGCAGGCAGCGCTCATAGTAGACGCGCGCCTTTCCTAATCGAGTTAACCTAATTCTGACGATAAATCCAATGATAACGATAAGTACGTCACAATATGTATGATAGTGATATCTTATAATTTTGATTAGATTTTGTTTTGACTGTCACTATAACAGTATGATGTTTTATTCATTGATATCAAAGTATTTTGCTTCTAAGTATACAAAAACACTGTTGATAACTTAAATCTTTGCTAAATCCTTTTGTAATCATTCAGAATATATAATTGAAAATAATGCTCAGAATCTTACAAATTTGAGATTTACAAGGAATAGTAATATATATATAGAAATTGTAATATGTTTGAAAAATACTTTCTAATGAGCTCTGTCATGTAGTATATTTGTTTTGTGATTTCATCTGTTTGTTCTCTATCTATACATATAATAAAATTTGGTAAAAATTACAATTGTGTCATTTTCTATCTTCCATGTCTTTTTTTTTTTTTTTTAATCCGAAGGTTTATAGTGCGTACAGCGTGGTACATGCGCACCTATCTATCTTCCATGTCGATGAATACTGCTTACACGTCTCATTCACCATTGTACCCTTTATCATGACTCAGTTTCGTCATTAGATAATTTGATTTTTTTTTACAAAGAGGTCTCTCTTTATGTCTCCTTCGCTTCATTCACTGGACATCTTTTCCCCAGATCACTTGTTGAGACTCTCTCTATTGGTATCTTGACTTTGATTCATTTGCAACATTTTGATGAGCACTTTAGCACTTATGTAATTGTTTAAGCACCTGTAGAACGTGCTTCTGCAGTTTGTGGGTCCTCACTGCTTCTCTAACTACTCAATTTAGACTGCAGTGTATCTGTACTATAGAGTACTCCCTTTAACAGGTAATGAGCACTGGGTATTAGACTATATCCAAGTACATCTAAGTATATCTAAAGTCATTCAGCCCCATAAGTCCATCAGTTCTTGCCATTCACCAAAAATTCTTTTTGCACCCTGCTGGGCAACCTCTAAGGTCACCGCATATCAATTTTCAGCCCCGTGTGTCCACTAGATTTTGTATTGTGGGTCCATCTTTTCCAAACCACATTCATTTTGGTCCCTTTAACACTATTTAGGCGCTTTTTTTGCACTTTCTCTTGTCTTTTTAGAACAAAGTGCATATCTGGCACCCACCTACCTGATTTGGAAGGAGCACTTATTCGAGCGCTTCCATCTGCCTTTTTCGGACAAGGGCTTAGTTTGGAAATTCTTTTCCACACTTCTGCTTTTTGGCCCACCTCCTCCAAAGACTCTGGTGGCACCTCTGGTTGCCCTCTGGACACTTCCATTTGGCCTCTAGCCCCTCTGGAATCACTGTCTACACCATTGTATCATCCATTTCTGCTACCCACAGCCTCTACATTGCTACCTATTGCGCTCGTTCGCTGTTGGTGCTCTCAGAACGCTTCGGATCGCTACTACATGCACCTGTAAGCCCCTATACACTGCTGCTTGCTTGTACAAGCTCCAGCTGCGTTCTACACGCTACTTTTGGCCATACATCGTCTCCATTCGCTCTCCAGCACTCTCCATCGCTCCTCATCGCGTCAAACCGCTCCTCATCGTCCCCAATCACTCTCACACCATTGTACAAGTCTCACACGGTCTCCAGCACGCCTATTGCTCTCCCACTTCGCTCTACATCATCCTAACACGTATTACTTGCCTCCACCATGTCCCAAGAGTCATCCAACTCGTCTCAGCCTCGTTTCCCTCTCCTCACATCGTCCAACTACACTCAGTGGTCTGGGAATGCGAAGGCTTGGTTCATGAGGCAAGGACTGTGGGGTATTGTCTCTGGTAGAGTGGTTAAGCCCTCCATCATGGATGCTAAGGCCTCCACCTCGACAGAGCTGGAGAACATCGCTGCTTGGGGGGATAAGGCGGAGAAAGCGGCAGGAGAGCTCTATTTGTTGGTCTCTCAAGAGCAGAAGGTGCATTTTGCAGGTATAGCCTCTAATCCATGCCTGATGTAGCAGAAGTTGGAGGCTGTTCATCTCCAGAAGCGTCCTGGTGCTCGTTTCAACGTCTATGAGGTGTTATTCGACATCAGGAAGTCGGCTGATGAGTCCCTCACATCTCTTATGACGCGTGTGGACACTGCCATGGAGCAGATCCAAAACCTTCGCCCAGATGCGTTCAGTTTGGACGATATGGACAAGGAATTGGTCTGTATGACCCTTATTCGAGCTCTGCCTGAAGAATACTCGTCCTTCGCTTCGTCTCTGCAGCTGTTGGACAAGTTTGAGAAGGAGAAACTCCAGGAGGCGTTTGTGGCCGAAGAATTGCTGAGGAAATGCGGATACAGTGCCTCTGCAGCAGCTGCACTCGCTGTGCGCACTCAAGGCCTGGTTCACTCTCATGCGAGTTCTGCTCGCTCCCTGGTCATTCCCAGTCCACCTGCCACCACTACAAGTCTATTCAAGCTCACGCTTCGCAGGCAGCGTAGCAGAAGGCCCAGGAACGCGGCAAGAATCGACCCAAGGGTGCCAAAGGCTCTCAGAACGCTGCAGCGGCTCAGGACTCCTCTGTGGCCGCTTCTATGGCTACTGAATTCTCCGGCAAAGCAAGTCTTCTTTCCAATCCCACTACCTCCTCGCCACAACTCGTCACTGGCACCCTCTGGGCCGCAGACACAGGTGCCACTTCTCATATGACGCCGCACAGACACTGGCCATGTGACTACACTCCTCACAACTCTGAGTGCCTGTGCGCCTTGCCAACAACCAAATCGTCTATTCTGCTGGTTTAGGGTCGATGCTGTTTGTGCCAGAGGTCGAAGGAAAAGGAGCAGGTTGTCCGGTGTTGTTCTCTAGGGTTCTTCTACATGTGCCAGAGTTAGGCTCCAACCTTCTCTCAGTCTTGTATCTCGTTCGTCATCATCAATTCCATGTCCATATCTCTTCTCACTCCATGGACTTCGAACGAGATGGCACCACCCTGTTCACAGCGCCGATCGACGCCTCTAACACCACCTTCTTGGCTGGTGAAGTGATCTCTGCACTCGAATCTGCTCAGCTCTCTGCCTCTTCGACTTTGCCTCTCAATGAGTCGCTCTGGCATCGCCGCTTTGCACATTTCCATCACGCTGGCGTCAGGAGCATCGTCCAAGGCTCTCTAGTCGATGGCTGCAAGCTCGACTCGCACCCTCCTTCAGATCCTATCTGTGAGCCATGTCTTTCAGGCAAGCTCAACGCTGCTCCCTTCCCATCTTCGTCCTCTCGTGCTTCTAGACCCCTTGACCCCGTCCATTCCGACGTCCATGGCCCTCTACTAGTCCGTACTCCCTCTGGGATGCGCTATTGGGTCACATTCATCGATGATTACACGCGTTATCGCTTTGTGGTTGTGATGAGGACTAAGGATGAGACGTTTTCAGCCTTCAAACGATTCAAAGCTTGGGCTGAGACTCGTTTCGGGCAAAAGGTGGCCTGTTTGCGCGATGACAAGGGTGGTGAATACATGAGCAAAGCGTTCCAGAAGTTCTGCAACAGGCAGGGCATAGCAGTGCGCAACAGGCCTCAGCAGAACGGAGTAGCAGAACGATTCAATTGCACCTCTGAGGAGGGTATCACAGCTATGCTCCGGGAAGTTAAGTTGCCTTCGACGTATTGGGGAGAGGCTCTCTGCACCTTGGTCTATGTGTTGAACTGCACACCGAGCTCTGCAAGGCCTGGTACAGCCCCATACGAAGCATGGTTTGGGGTGAAACCCAATGTATCCAATCTGCGCAATTTTGGCTCTCTGGCTTATGTCCATGTACAGAAAGACAAACGTGGCCCTCTGGGCTCGCATATGGAGGAGTGCATCTTCCTGGGCTATCCGGAAGGCTACAAGGGTTGGAGGTTCTACAATCCGTCTACAAAGCCTGTTATCATCTCAGAACGCGCTGTCTTCGACGAAAGGTACCTCCCTGGACTCACAGACTGGAACTCCACTCTTGCTTCGCTCCCCTTCCCTCCCAGCACTCCTCATTCGACGCCTACATTGTCTTCGGAGCCCTCTGACCCTCAGTCTATCGACATACCTCCTCTCGTCGTACCAGAGGCTCCAGCTCGTCTTCTTGAGGGGGAGATTGCACCACAGCCGGCACCTGTCGATAACTAAGATGAGCCAGCTGTTCTCCAAGAGATGCCTGAGGCTGAGCAGCCTCCCATTGTCGTCGAGTTCCGGAGTCTCCTCCTCGCACTCCTTCGCCTCCACCTGGCCCTGTTCGCCCACTGTCGCCTCCACCAGCTCCTGCTCGCCCAAGTGCCACTCGAGGTCGCTCCATGGTGCCTAAGCCTGTACAGGAGCCCACTCGTCGTTCTACACAGCCACACAACCCTCCAGGTGAATGGTGGAAGGCTCCACAGTACAAACCACACTCTTCGCCCGCTCCTGGGCCATCTAATCGGCAGGAGAATGCGCCAGAGCCTGCAGTTGAGCGACCTCATGCACCTGCAGCTACTTCTGTGCCGCATCGCGAGGATTCCTTCACAGATGACTCTGAACAGGACAAGTTTGCGCTTGCAGAGGCCTCTAGACGTGTACACTCCGGCCAGTCTATGCCAGACCCTCGAAATTTGAAGGAGGCTCTGCGCAGACCAGATGCAGACAAGTGGCAGGCCTCAGCAGACGAAGAAATCCAGTCTCACATTGCTAATGGGACTTGGAAGCCGTGCAAGCTGCCTTCTGGACGCACAGCGATTGGTTGCAAGTGGGTTCTACTTCAGAAGTTCAATCCGGACGGTTCCATAGAGCGTTACAAGGGCCGTCTCGTTGCTAAGGGCTTCAGTCAACGCTCTGGCTTCGACTACACTGAAACCTTCGCTCCCACTGTCCGGATGGCCACCATACGCACTGTGATCGCTCTCTCTGCTCTTGAGGACCTCCATCTCCGCTCTATCAATATCTCTCATGCCTTCATCAACGGCACACTTGAGGAGGAGATCTACATGGAGCAGCCAGAGGGCTATCACTTTGGCAACCCTGGCGATGTCCTTCGTCTCAAGAAGTCTCTGTATGGTCTGAAGCAAGCTGGACGTGTCTGGAATCAGAAACTGCACGAGGAACTCGAAAAGATGGACTTCAAGCGTGTCAAATCGGACTCTCTATGTCTACAGGAAGGGCCCTACACGCATCATCATCCCCATCAACATCGATGATATCACTATCTCCTCGACTTCTGAGCAGAAATCTGACAAGGTCGTCACTCAGCTCTCTAAACGCTTCGAGCTCCGTGACTTAGGTCCTACCACTGGTCTCCTCACCATTCAGATCATCAGAGATCGTCCCAACCGTACTATCTCTCTCTTCCAGCGTCAGTACATCGTCGACATGCTTGAGAGGTTCGGATTCAGCAGCTGCACTTTGGTTCACACTCTTATGCAACCTGGACTGCGTCTTTCTGAAGAGATGTGTCCCTCTGATGCTCAGGAACGCACTGAGATGGGCAAGCTCCCGTACATCAATTCCAGTCAAAAATGCGGATAGCGAGAAACAGCTGTGAATACTGTAAGACAACTGTTATTAGCCCAAAACATTCTGAGATATCTTGAGCTAACGGATAAAAATAACTTGCCTGGCAAAACGCCTCCGATCCCTCTCCTCCTGTCAGAGCGAGAAGCGCGTCACATCGTTTCTTGCTTGATGTGCTCTACGGTTCCCGACTCGTTTCTCTCGAGAAGATGATATGACGCAGCTGCCCCAGCAGCTGGGCGAAGGGTTTATAACTTTGTCGTTGTTCTCCGTCCGCCCTCTGTCTCTTTGTCTCCTCCTACCACCATCCTTCCCGCAGTTTGCCTGTGTTGCCCTTCTCCTCACGCTGTTCTCTATGTATATACATGAGACCCACTCCTTCCACTGATACATTAAGGATAGTCTATTGTTAGTCTGCTCTCTTCAATTTTCGACAACGCTGACTTAGATGACGCCAACCAGTGTATTGACCAAATCATTTCTGTGCTTGCACCCGCTGGGTCGAATTCTAGTAAGCCAGTCTCTAATAAATTCCATAACGCTGATTTTCAAGCAATCTCGACAGGCGGCTCCCGTGTTAGCACTTGATGATCGCAGTCTGGGTCGTTCATGGCCATGTCATTTTGCTCCTGTGCCTCGCTCGTACGTGGTCTGCGTCTCTGAAATTGCTCGGTGCGCTCACTGCACCCCTCTGTAGCGATCGAGTTCTTGATATTGCGAATGCCAGTATAATGTACGTCGCCTCCCACTTCTTTATCGCGCGCGCCCTTTCCACGCTTGCTGACACCAATATGTGTGCTTGCAGTGTCGGCTCGGTCTTTCAGTTGTGAACCGTGCAACGATGCACGGTGTCGCATGCACAGCATGTATTCGTACCGGTCAACGAGGGGGTCAAGGAAAGGGCCGAAGGGAAAGGAATGGGGGCATCAGAATGACGAGAGGCTGTGGTTGTACAGGAATAGATGGGGATGGCAGGGACTGGACAGGAATATATGGATCATAGCGAAGTATAACCTGTAGTACCTTGATGTATATAGTTATGTGGGGTTGTCTCAAGCAATACAGGGCTGGTTTCCCTGCCAAAATTGAGTGAGATTTGATTATTGCGGGCCTAAATACATCTAGCAACAACTGCGAACAACATTGAAACAATAGATATACCATGCTATGCGGGGATGTCCCTGGATAGTGTCCTTAGCCCAAAAAGATATTACCAGACAACGCGAGCTAGCACCAGACAGGTGATCGGACAGTTAGATCACGCTGTCCCCGGATAGCACCTGCTATCCCGTTTTTTGACTGGGCATCAATGCTGTGGGAGCTCTGATGTAACTGGCTACTTGTACTCGTCCACACATCGCCTTCACTGTCTCCCAGCTCGCTCACTTCAATTCCAATCCTGGCAAACAGCACTGCTATTAAGCACCTCTTCTGCTATCTCAAGGTCACCATGGACTTGAAACTCGTCGTTGCTCCTGATCTGTCGTCTAAGGAGCTGTTTACAGTCTTTTCAAATGCAGATCACAGTGGTCACAAGGACAGTGGACGGTCCACAGGTGCCTATGTCACTCGGATTGGTATTGGAGCAGTGAACTGGAGCAGTAGGCTGCAACCCATTGTGACTCTGTCTAGCACGAAAGCAGAGTACATCGCTGCAGTGGAAGCTGGTAAGGAGATTTGCTGGATGCGCAACCTCCTCACCAAGTTAAGCTACTCTGTCATAGACAAGCCTTTTGCTATGCACGTCGACAACAACTCTGCTATCTCTGTAGCTAAGAATTTGGAGCACTTTGGACGTCTCAAGCACTTGGACTTGAGGATGTACTGGTTGCGCGATGTCTGCAGCACTGGCATGATTAGTCCCGTATTCTGCCCTACAGCAGAGATGCCAGCTGACCTCTTGACGAAGGCATTGAAGCATCTCAAGGTGGCTAAGCTATATATGTTGTTGTGATATCATGGCTCAATGGTGTAGTGATTAAGGTGTCAGTGTCGTAATGTTATACAGCATGGTTGAGAGTTCTATCCCTCTCTATGCTACTTTTTTAAATTTATTTTTTGCATTATTATCATAGAGACATATGTTGGAGTAATGTAAAACGCACTCTAGGTAAGATGACCTGGAATAATGCAAAACACTCTTCGACATGTATGCTGCAGTAATGTATTACTCCTACAGCAAAAGGTGTGTACGCTCCGACAACCAAGGTGTCGTGGCTGTCGTCAACAAGGGTCGTTCTCGCAGTGGCTCGACCAATCAGGTCCTGCGGCACATTTTTTGTCTGTGTGCAGTTTACGGCCTTTCTTTGCAGGTCAAATACGTCCCTTCTCGCTCGAATGTCACCGATGCCTTGTCACGTGACGATGTTCCGTTGTTTCTGGTTGGTTTTCCTCAAGCTACCACCCACTCCTCAATGCTGCTGCCACCGCACCTGTCCACCTTCTTGCACCTGTGGTCATGAGTGCGGCAACTCTACTACCAGCTGCCACACCCGCCAAACCTCCTGTCCTCGAACCACTGGCTCACCTCAAGCTTCGCCCATCCCCCTTTCGTCCTGATTGTCCAGATCCTGATCGTTTGCGTCGATGGATAGGGCCAAATACCCTGCCGCATACTGCATTAGCCGCCCCTCTCATTCGCCACCTTGCGGATGTAGCGTCTGCCCATTCACTCTCAGACACATCTGGTTACGGCTTGGCGCTGCACAAATTCCACGTGTTTTGCAACATATTCTCTGTTCCCGAAGACCCTTGTCTGCCCGCCAGCTTTGCACTGTTGCATTCTTTCACACTTTAGGCTGCAACAGAACCCTGACCCAATGGACCCAGCGTTTGCTGCTAAAACACTGTACAAGCCTATCACAACTCTTACGGTGCAGCGGTATCTCTCTGCCTTGCGCGCATGGCATATCATGCAAGGCTGGTCCCTGCCGCTGTTGAAGGAGGATCACAGACAAATTGACTTCTCGTTGTGAGGTATGACCAAGCTGCAACACCACCGTCCCCAAGCATCCGCCACGCCCGCTTGTCACCATCAACATGCTCGTAGCACTGTATCGCACCTTAGATCTCAACGATCTCTTTGATGGGTTCATCTGGGCGGAGGCGTGCTGTGCCTTTTGGGGTATGATGCGTTTCAGCAAGGTGTCCGTATGGTCCCGCAAGGCCTTCTCCCCCACCATGCATTTGGCACGAAAGCATCTGGTTCGCAGTGTGAACTTGAACGCCCAACTGCATATGCGTTTAGACTTGCCCCGGGCGAAGACCGCAAAGCCCGGGGAGGTGCAGTCGGTCTTTCTCATCGAGCAGGACGGCGTATCCACACTGTGGGCCATCGAGAACCTCATGCAGCTTGTGCCGGGTGGCTCGGACGACCCGCTATTCGCGCAAATGGATTGTGTCCGCGCTATGCACCCCATGGTGCGCGACCGCGCGATTGAGCGCATTAATTCCATATTACAAGCCTGGGGTTGGGGCAACGCCTTCGGCCATTCGTTCCGTATTGGTGGAGCCTCCTTCTATCTTGGCCAGAAAGTCTCCCCCGAGGTTGTACGCGTAGCGGGCCGCTGGTGGTCCCTAGTGTACGAGGCATACATCCAGGCCTTCGAGCAGGTGGCCGCTGAGCAGATAGGGGGTCTGGCTACACCGTTTGTAGCACAGTCGGGTGGTTAGGCTGGGTAGGCGGCTCGCAGGCTCACCGCAGGTCACAGCACGGGTAGGCAGCTCTCCTGCGGCTGCGTCTGCTCCCACTCTCGTGGGCGCTCACCCAGCCTTTCAGCTAGTCAGTCTGCGTTAGTGGCTATCGCAGCAACCAGTCTCAAACTCTGTCATTGTGTGCGTACAGTGATGCGCAAAAGTCTTTTGCATCGGTCGCCCGTACTGATTGCTTTGGTCCGTGTGCTACTCTCGAAAATCTTGAATAAATATGCTATCATTCCTCACAGACTATGTTTACCTCAGCCCGCGCTCATTAACTTGTGCAATTTTCCAAAGTATTCGCATTGTTATCCCTTATGCTGACAACCCGCGCATATCAGTATCTAGTCGCCACGACAACGTCTACCTCCCATTGAACGTCTCTCCTTCCAGCGCACTAAAGTTCCAGACAGCCTGACTTCGTACGAGAATTAGAAATGGGCAGACGAGTCAGACAGCGGGTATTGTTCTCGCATGGTGTCCGACATGCAAGAATGATATGTTCTCTGCTTTCGTCTATACTGTCATCATGTCTTGCCACACTCATTTTCTCACACTCACTTGCTCTCATTGTCGTATGCTCTGCTGCATAAGCATTTCCCAATTCTCGGACAACTGTTGTTAGCTCTGGCCACTGCTCGCCTCTGGCTTTGTCGCTAGTACCCGCACCATCATATGGCATTCTATTCCAGATAAGACACAGTATTTTGACAAAGATAGATACATAAACATAATGTCTGTCTAGAAGTCAGCTTGATAGTAGAAGATAGGACGATACTCTTCGAGTGCATAGACCATTGTTTGGAATATGTTCTAAACATTGGTGAGAGTAATGGCTGGAACTTGGAGAGTTTGATAAATGCTGTCAGCAGCGAACTTGAATTGTGGATCCACCCATTGGAACACTTCATTTCTGGTTGTGATACCTCCTAGCTCCTCTCTTAAAGTCGACACCTTGGCTGGTCGGATCCTGACCTAACACTCATTTGCATTGACCCGGACACTGCGGGGAGCCATAAGCATTTGCATAGAAGAAGTCCCAGAGGGAAGGATTTTCTTCTTTTATTTGCTGATGCAGTGGTTATTCTAATATTCACAGAATAAGTTCAGTCGCTGTTGTACTAGAGGAGGAAACGACCAATTAAACACATCACTAGATGCGCAATGAGTAAATTGATTGAACAGGATTCAACGCAACTTACACATGAAGAGGGTCATTAGGATTCAATATGTCCATATTTCTGCCTTTGAAAATGATGTCACACATGTTATGTCCCTCTCCTTCCCTCAGCCAGCACCAGAATCCTTCTATAGGCGTGTTGTGCTTGGACTGTACTTAAAACATAGACGGCCATTTATCAAGCATGAATTCCAGAGCAGCATCCAGCCTGTCCATCCTTTACTCAGTCAAAGAGTTAGGTGTGTTCAAACATCGTACCTTATACCTCAATTCCTGGTGGCATCTAATCATATCCCTTATCTCTGATCCCTTGTCAGTGACAATTTGAAGAAATATATCTGGCAACATCATCAGAATTAGTGGCTGTAACTTGAAGCTCAAGAATAATGCAATATACAACACACACAGCCTAAAGCTTCAATCATGTTCAGAAACAGGTGGGCAATGATCAATGATTTGCGGACATTCGGCAAAACTTTCATGTTCAACACCCTTGAGGAAAATTGACCCTTGAATGCATATATAGAAAGGGAGATGTCACCCATTTGTAACGCTGCGGCTGACATCTTTTCATGCTCATTGCAATGCATTTGGTAGCCCAGTCCTAAGCAATCTAACGCACTCCTCTTCATTGGCTTACAAAGGGCAATAAACTGAGAGGAAAACTCATGGTCGTAGTGCTCGTGCAGCACAGTTCTCACTTTGTCCTTGGAAGAGCATGGTTAGCCGTATAATTTCAGCTTGTAACGGCAATTCTATACCTGAATATTAAGAGTCCTGCATTGGCCAGCCGTTGTCGTGTCTGGTTTACACCCCATCGTTCTGGAGGGTCATTTTCTTTCAATTCTATCAAAGCCTGGCTGCGATCTTGACGAGACGTGCTCTTCTTTGTAGACCGTATGGACGTCATACCGAGTTTACTCCGTAACTTGATAAAAGTTGTTCGTCTGTGAGCTGTTGTATTAGAGTTGACAATAAAAATAGAGATTCAACATTGACTTTATCACAAGACCGAACTCTACGTGTAGTCGGTCAATCTGCTGCTCGTACGTTAGCTCCGAGCCACTATTTTCCTTGGCATATTGTTCAAAAGCAGCGCGAAGTTTAGCATCAGGGGGGTCTATATTATCTACGTATTCTTGGCAGCCGTCATGCTTCAGAAATCAACAGGACTCACAGGTCTTAGGGCCCCATTGATTTTTGCCCCCTGCATTGCGATTGAACTGTAGCTTGGCCCAATACTTTGCACTTAAGCTGGGACTAACACCTAAGATTTGAAGGCTGAAATGGAGGCAACCAAGGTCTTGGTTGAGGGCCAGCAAGACCAAACTCGGCTAATTCACCTGGCCTATGTACGCTTCAGCAGCAAATCGTTCTCGATCGCGCAGCAGCAAGTCGTTCTCGATTGCGCAGCAGCAAGTCGTTCTCGATCGCGCAGCAGAATTGCAGTCCAGCGGCGCGGCACTGGCCGCGAGCGAGCTGCTGAACAAGTGAGACACATGGCGGTCGCAGCCAGTTCGATCAGGACCACCACCACTTACCCAACAGAGTTGGGCTCTGACTATGAATAATCTACGTCCAAAGGGGTGCAACGCGTCCCTGATGCGATAGATGATATGTATGCAGATGCGATGGACAATCAACTGAGTGATGGGCCTACAGGCTATCCTCATAGCCAGTTGGCGCGCCGACAGAGCTCTTCTCGTGAAAATGCTCATTTGGGAAGCTGTAGAGAGCTTCGAAGAAACAACTCGCGAGAGGTTTGACACGGTCTTGGACAGGATCGAGTGAGTGGACTCGATAATCGACAAAGTTGACAACTGATTCGACCGTATGCAGTAGTCGCACAAATGCCATTTCTAAGAACTCAGAATTTTCCTGGGCTACATCATAAGTACATAGAAGCGATTTGAGGCGTCTCCGAGAGGCTCGCAAGGCGGCCGCAGCTGCAGCAGCTCGCAAGCGAGTGGCTGGCGATGATAACAATGTCGTGCTACCAACAAGTATGGGCGCGCAGCTGCCGTGACCGTCAAGCACGTAGACCACAGCTGCCCATCCTCCAGAGTTACCACAGGCGCAGCCTGTAGAAAGTTGGGAGCGGGGTGACGCGCAGAGTATCGTCTGAGATGGGACTCAAAGACGGTACACGCAGCGCTCAATGCTCAACCGAGTGGCCGTGGAAGGGTACAAGTGAAGTAGCGTAGCAATCAAGCACGATAGTGCAATCAATATACTATCACAAACTACGATTGACTCACCTGTAAGTGTTGCAGAACGGGGGAGGACTTGAAGTCGGACGAGGTGGTTCGAGTAGAAAGTAGACGGAAGTCAAAAGATGTTGATCAGTCTGAGGCTCTAAGGCTCAGACCCTGCCAGTATATATACACGTTGGGGAGGACCCCGTAACTACGTGGGACCCCAGATAGTCGTGCTTCTTAGTAGCGCCGAGACGGAAGGAACCGCCGAGTTACTTCCAGGCTGCTACGATCGACCAATGGCGTATTGCCCTCTATCAAACCTTATGGAAACGGACGGAACCGGATGGAACCAAGCCATCAAAGGGCCTGGACTACGGATCTAGACTACCGGGCTTTAAGGGTCGTGCTTCTATGATGTTCTACGTTATTCTATGGGCTTCTAGGATGTTCTATCCACATGGCACAGTGATGAGATCAATGATAAGTGAAATACTAAACTATAAGGTATCGATAAGACGTTATCTAGCAACCTAACCCTAGTGCGCCACATAGACGCTGCATAAGCGCTAGCGCGTGGGCGTCTAAGGGAAAATCTGTGACACATACAGACTTAAGTAACACGCGTAGCAGGTTAGTCTCAGTGGTGGGTACAACACTCATATCGATTAAATACCTAAGTAACACGCGTAGCGGGTTACTGTACAAATGCGTAAGTATGAGTACAAACTACAGAGGAGAAAGGAACACGTACGTCTCAGTGGTGGGTACAACACTGAGACTCCAGTACAGAGAGTGTACGGTATTTAACTATAGTACAGAACAATAGTAGTGGGAACAATGAAAACGGAGGACAATGGACATAGGACAATGGCCGTAGAGATGGAAATCAGGAAACAAGAGAAGACAAAAGGAATACAGATACAAGGATAAGAATGTTCATAAAAGGAAATAGTTCAAAACTTTAACACAGCCTAGCGGTGATGCCGCTCCCACTGGCGGGGATGCTACTGCCAACAACGATCGTCTCTCACGCTTGGAGCCTAGCGCAAGCAGCCTTTCTGCACAGTGTACTCAATTTGCTGAATCTACCACTTTGGACGATCTTGTTGCCAACGGTAAGCAGCAGTACGCCACTATGCCCAATCTCGGTGAATTTCGACATAGAAGTCTGTCCGAGGAGGAACGTCTACGCTCTGGTAGGGTTAACCCTGTTGTCTATTTCTGCAGGACTGGCCCAAAGTCACAGGAACGCGCGCCCATGATGCTACCCGACAAGGCCACAGAGACCTTGGAGAACCTGATGGTGACAGCTTCAGCGGTAGAGCCAGCTGACTCAGAGCGGCAACGCCGCCCTAGCAGTGAGGCCAACCTGTCATTGCACGAATGGGTTGAGGATACTGCTGTCTGTATCTAAAGCCCATGACATCGGTGACCTCGAAGGGCTTACGGCTTATGCCAATTGAGCGGAGCAGTGGACCGGCGACAGTCTCAAAGAGTTTGTCGATGAAGAGCTCGAGCCATTGCCACAACTCAAGAGCTTGAAGATCACCCAGCCCGGCACGTATAGCTGCGAAGATAGCAAGGAAGCATTGAAGAATGGTTCGTAGCGGTACCTCGCTGGATGCAGCTTACCCAAGTGGCAGGTCTCGACCATGATACTGAGCGTGTCCAGCAGTTGGTCGTTGTATTGAGCAGGCTCGCCTTGGAGTAGTTCAATCAAGAAGTGTTATCGCCCTACCGTGACTGACGACACTGAACGTTTGAGGACGCCATTCAGACATTGTACCACCAACTCATCCTCAGAGCGACGGTGCAGAGCGCCATGGACCTCTTCGAAGTCGAGGCCGATATGGCTTACGCAAAGTGTATGGTTCAGTGCGATGCTTACCCAATCCGTCGCCGATTCCTAAATGGACTGCTCCGACCTATGATCGAGTTGCTAATGCGCAACTTCCATCTATCAGCTGAGAATAGTACCAGCGTGGATCTACTCCCGTACCTGGAAGGGCATGATTGTCGCTCCCGCAGCGCCGCTGCAGCTAGGGCGCCTCAGCCTGTTGTGCAGTCTAACAGTGGGCACCAGCCCATGGCTTCTGAAAGCTCTGCGGCCTCAAACAGTTGCCTGAGACTGCGTTCGCCCCAGTCCGTCCCAGCCTCAACAGCAAGTGTTGCAATTCAGGCTCCCCTCAATATCTTTGCATGGTGGCCCTGTTGCTAATGGCTCAGGTGCTCCTCATAACTCGGACACCCCCCGCGTCTTCAGTGCATCAACTCCTAGTGTGCCTGCTAGCGCAGCTTCAGCCAGGCTGAGTGGAGGAGCCTGCCTGCCCCCTGAGGGGCAAGGGCACTGATATAAGTAAAATCATATGCTACGCTTGCAACGGAGTTGGCCATTATACTAGCGATCTTCAGTGCCGTAAATCGACCTCAGTCTGCTCGGATAGGCTGAGGAGAATGGATGAGGACACCAATTACAGTGACTTGCAAAACGCTTCAAATATTTTGAAGTGTTTCAAAGATCTGTATGTATCTCTGCTTTCCATTGACCAAATATGGTAATCTCAGCGCCAAATGAAAGCCACAACTCTCAGCTTCCAAATGACGTCACATCTACCATATTTGGTAAAGAACTCGGCTAGATACATTTTGAACATTGAGGAGAGTGCATTTGAAGGATTTTGCTCTTCGAGTTTTTACAACATAAAATAAACTACAGTCATTGAGTAAATGAAGA
>SWBT01000461.1:0-17567 GCA_005298045.1 Pleurotus ostreatoroseus | reverse complement strand
TGTTATATCCGTCTTGTATAGTACCACGAGCCATGAACTTGTAACCTCAGTCTGATTTTCCATTATATTTTGGTTATTACATTGCATGTACATACATGTCTAGAATTTTTTTGCTGATGAGAATGCCGGCGGACCATCGTCCCGGATTTCGGCCCGAGAGTACACCTGGCAGAAGCGCGCAACGCTCATTGACAACTTGTTCTTGCAAACGACGACGACCTCTTCCGTTTCACCATGGTCCATGACTATGTCACTCGCGCACGCACTGGGCCGAATGCCCTCGTCATGCCAAGAACTTAATTGACTCATTGTCTTGCACGCTGGCCTCAATATACCGCGTCCTCGCAGCTCGGCATCTGAACTGAGGACACTACGACTACTTAGAAAGACTAGTAGAGGAGACGACCAGGTATGTAAGGCAGTTCGAAAAGCTGTTGGGTGGTCTATTTTAATTGATCTGTTCGTAGCCATGCTTATGACCTGTAGTCGAAACGGGCTGCGTCTCACGGGAGAGGAGCACCAGCTCTGGGACTCGTGCTCGAAGAGTCAATCCGTGCTCAGCTCCAGTACGATCGGCTCTGTGTGGAAGACAATTCGATATTGAGGTCCTGTTTCATTTCTGTACGTATGCCGTTGGAAATATCCGCCACTTTCTCACCGTTTACTATGTTTTATATAGCCATGCTCTCCGTACGGTTCATGCCTATATCGGGTTTGAGGTCCTCACTTCTCACTCGACCTGTCGCGTGCAAGAGAAGTCCAAGAGTGCAGCTTTAAGTCAAGCTTCGCTATACAATGTCAATCACAGCGCTATACCTGAAAAGCGATACGTGGTCCGATCGCGTGGTCGGTACCTTCAAGCTTGCTTCAGCACACAGAACGAAGTCGTGGATTATTCGGAGGAGTCTCAGAAGATTAAGGATACGGAGTGTTGATGATACATCAGATGGGTTCACCGCAGATCCAGGTACGTCCGCAGCTGGATGTTTGAAGAGGCTGAATGAATATAATTCCTTGGTAGCGAGGCCTCTCTTACGATAGCAACGCGAATGGCGAGTTAGCCATAAATCTAAGTTCGTTCCGCGGATGGTCTATGTCATGCTGAGTAGGTATTTTCAATACAATTCATTCCTTCGCAAACTAACAAGTATGGCCAGCCAGGAACACGACCATTAGTAGTCTCAAGAGACCCGTCGGACGGGTAACATTCAGCTTCCGAACTTGTTTACACTCTTGAGGTACCATCTCCGCTCGCCGCACCTTATCGTCTCCCGTCTCTGTCAAATCTTGGGCGACGGCTGTCCCTATACGTCCCATGTTTCCGAGTCTCCACCAGCACTTTCCAAGCATCCGCTGTGATATATCCGCCACCAAGCTGAAATAAACAGGGCCCATGGCGAGACTTCTTGAGCCGTTCGCAAATTGAGGTACGCACTGCATCTCAATCTTCACTGGCATTTCTTCCTTACTGACTATTCTTCTACATCTAGTAAGAAATATAGCCGAGTTTCCTATGACGGCGCTTCATCGTAGTTGGACCCTTTCCGCACCCTGGATGCGAGCACAGCAAGCGTGGCACGTTTGGGCGACTAAGCTTCGACTTTCCACGATACGCTTCTGTGTCGCGATCCTATCCTTCAATCTGGCTGTGTTCCTTGGACATCGCCAACGATCAAGCTGGAAACGGGTTGCGCTCTCAGTGAAGCTAGGGATGGCGCATTTGCTGTAGGCTTCTCCTTGTGTACCTGTACACATCTGGTTCCTAACATATAGTACAGACAGTACGTGTACTCGGCGTATCTGCGTCCTATCAACCCGTCTGCCAACTACGACGACCATCTCATATACTGGTTCCGATACGCGCCAAGATCCTCGGCTGTCGACGCCTAAGCACGAGATGCAAAGCGTAGCTGCGCCATCCTCTCCATCACTTTGCGGCCATGTTCAGCGCCTCCATTCATTGTATACAACTGCATGGCTTCGACAAGCCTTGAACATTCTCTGTGCCACTCCGGCGACTAAAATACGCCTTATCTTGCGCCTCATCCAGGGGAAAGGAGGACGTCATGCAAGGCTGCGCTACCTTGCCGTCTTGCATTGCTCCCGGACCTAGATCTTTAATTTCGCGATACCATTCAGGTTCACCAACGTTCACAGGCCCCTATCGATGACCTTCTGATCAATCATACATCCTCGGTACACATGACAAACTTCGTGCACCTTCGGCACTGGCCTCTATTCGACATCGACTGGGACACGGAAGCAGACCGCAGACTTTTCCTGTGGCTGTTATGGAACGTACCAGTCCTCGTATCTTCCAGTAAGGCCCCGCACTGGCTTCTCATTAGCATCTATTTAACCGATCTTCCTGTCGTTGACCGCAATCTATGGATGGAATACCCGTCGGATTCTGTGCCATGCCGTATTCGCCATCGGGAAATGCGTGCTGTGCAGCACAGCCCATGATTTCCCCGTACATATAATCTTGCCGCATCCCGAACATGCTTCTCTCGCTCTCTTCCCTCCACGCTCACTTGCCACCATGGAGCAGGCAGACGTTCAGATGTCGTCCCGATCTTCCCTCAGCGACATGGACTTTCCGACGAAGCTCGGGGTGAGAATGAGAGGCGGCGTCGTGTGGTTCTGGCTATTGAAACAATGGCGATACGTTCCCAAACAGCTATGGGCGTGGAAATTCGTCTGGGTAAAAGGTTGGCCTTATGAATGGCGGCAGGTCTGGGCACCAAGGGTAAGTGAGCTCTCCGCTGCTTGCATAAATTACAATATTTTTGCTCATGTCTTACACAGCTTCTACCGTTCGATTTCCAGGCCTATGCATCGGGGCAAATGCAGCTGCCGCCTCCACGACTGCCGTCACCCAATACTCAGAGGGCACCGTCTAGTCGAGAGATAGTCGCTTCTCTTGTTTTTGAATTTGTTTGTAGCAAAGAAAAACATCAGAGACTGCATTTCGATATCCTTCAAGAGCGTTATAGCTACGAGGCCCGAAAATTGGCGCGGACATGCAGGCTAGTCTGCCGTTCGTGGGCAAAGCAGCTCCCGCTTGGTGACCCCAGATTCGCACTCACGGAAGGACAAGTCTGGTATCCGGTAGGGGCTGAGTGGGAGCTCTTGCCGAAGAGATGTTGGGCATGGACATTCGAGAGGACCGAGTGGTGGATAGAGCGGGGGCGGCTGGACTATATGCTTGGCGAGGAAAGAACACAATGTAAAGCATGGTATCCTAAGGTATGCTACATACAATGTCTATGACCTCTTTACAGCTGACACGTAACATTATATAGGTGATACGGCGGCCCGCGGACAACTCCAGTATGTTAGAACGTGAAGGTCAATTGGAAAATCGATTAAATACCCCGCCAGTTCCAGCCGCAAGTAAATCATACGGTGCTAGCCCAAAACTCGCAACGATTCTCTCCTTTTCCAGATACCTTCGTGACATCGGTGACATTAGGATGTTGCATAGGACGTGGATACTAGTCTGCCGTAGTTGGCTGAGACAATGCCCCAGGGACGGGGATCCGGAGCAAGGCGGTATAAAATTCGAGGGAGGGACGGCGCGGTATTGGGTGAAGGGACAGTGGGAGGTGCTGTGCAACGAAGGTTGGGCGTGGAGATTCGAGAGCGTCGACTTCTGGACGGATGGGCGTCACGACGATGCGCCATCAGCTGAGCATACAAGCATGCAGTGCTGGGGCAAAGGCTGGGTTCCAAAGGTGCGCTGAGGATTTAATACGGCATCGTGAATGATATGTTTACAAGTTGAAAGCTGA
The DNA here is from genome assembly GCA_005298045.1 of Pleurotus ostreatoroseus. Taxonomy (NCBI): domain Eukaryota; kingdom Fungi; phylum Basidiomycota; class Agaricomycetes; order Agaricales; family Pleurotaceae; genus Pleurotus; species Pleurotus ostreatoroseus. The sequence goes on along the minus strand of SWBT01000461.1, from coordinate 13,773 downwards.
TACGGCCTGCCGATGAGTCTATCCGAGCGACTCGCAAAGCCTTACCGGCTGCCCCCCTCCTGCCTTGCGGACGTAGACAGTCGGCACCATCTTCTCTTCCACCCGAACTATTCAAGTACATATGCGACGCCGCGGATCGTAGATCGTGGTCCCTCAGGCTGGTCTGCCGATACTGGAACAGGCAGTGCACTCCTCGCTTTTTTGAAGATGGTGACATGCGTCAGTCACCGAGACGGATATGTGCGCTGTGGCAGTTCAACCGGGACCCAAAGTGCGGGTTTACGTCTCATTTGAAGGATGTCTACGGTATTCCTGCCTACGACAGCGGCACATCGGAATTCCCGTGGCTGCATCTCTTCTCTCAGACTTGGGTCTCCGTCGGATTTGCCTGGGATGACGGGATCGCAGTCACAGGGCCCTTTCGTGGCGGGCCTCGGACGATCCGGACGATCCACTTTGCTCTTCCCCGATCCCTCCCTCGATCTTTCTCGCGCGGCATCAGGTCGTTGAACCTCGAGGATCTCAAATTCAATCGGTTCGATGACTTGACGAAGCTGGCATGCGAGCTACCCGATCTGAAATGGTTGATGTGCCGCTATCTAAGCTTCGATTCGTTTCCCACGGAGCTTGCACGTCGAAGACCCAGGAGAAGTCGCAACAGCCTCAGCTATGTCTTGCTGTATGGAATCAGGCCATCTACTGTCGATGCGAGCTCCGATGAACCACCATCTGAAGAGCTCCCCGCGGCATACGCGTTGCTGGGGCCGAGCTTGTACCTGAGTGTCTATGACGCCGCGTCGTTTTTCACGGAGGACGAAGTTGTTCTATTGCTTGCACTGGTGCGGTCACAATTGGCTCTTGATGATTACGACATGGGCATAGAAGTGACGTATAACTATGATCCTAGTACTCGTAGACGAGAGCTTCGTAAGTCGTCGGTTTCAGGTCCGCTTGCTACTGCAGCTGATCCCTGTTTTTCACATTCAGGCTATGGATATGCAACCCAAAGAAATGCCAAGATTGTGTTAGTCTCACAGATACCCTTAAACAGTGCCAACAACCACCTCAAACTCAGCATATACCTTGACATGGTGGACTATCGAGACTCTGAGAAAGACGACTGGCGGCGATCTGATCACAAATTTGGCGCTTTACATGCCAGAACGCCTTCGATACGCGTCCATTTCGTATTTGGATTCCGCGAACGGAAAGAGATGGTCAAATTCGCCGACGCTCTTCCGATGAGGATGCCCATGGTTTCAAGATTTGCGACAGTGCATTATGCGCTCAGGGGTAATACATATATGTGGTATCAAGCTTCATTAGACTCGGAGGAATTACAGGGTACGCTCGTCGAATTACCACCTTGCACAATGTCAGCTGATGCAATGATTAGGCGAGCCCAAGGCTACCATGTTTAAAGTGTATCCGTTTTAGGTCTCGAGCCCCGACAAAGATTATGTATCATATTGCCCCAGACATAATGCACCACGCCATGGTATGCAGTCTCGTTCAATGCGAATCCACCTAGGATTTAATATTTAGTTTGTGAATTTAAATAAGTAGAACCGCTCTATGATAGCACACAGTGTATTCGACGATGCAAGGCTCTGTCAGAAGAACCACGGCCAACGACATAAAAACGCCATTGACGTATTGCTGCAATAGTTGGAAACGTTTAAGCCCTACCACCACCTGGACAAGATCGCTATTAGCGCAATCTTAGCACGGTACGCGCCGGGTACTTCGTTACATGGATTCAGATAAGACAGTGAAGGTTTTCCGCTGATGTTCCTTCAGTACAAGCACTCTGTCGCATTCATTAAATTCATCGCTGGGCTATCTTTGTCTGAGACCGGACGGAAACTTTAGGACCTTCCGTTACGGTCACGGGGACAGAAAAGTTGTGAAAGTATCAAGAGTTGTCAGATATCGTGATACGAGACTTACGTCAGGGCTCTAAGCGTCCGAGTGAACATCCCGACAATGCTTTCCACGATGCGATTTTGTGGGAGTGAAAATGCTGTGTGCACTGCGCTCCATCGTTGTGACAAAACGCGCACTATACGGGCGTGCCCGCAACTCATGAAGGGTTTGCGACGCTCAGATCCTGATAACAACAACTTCGTCGTTGGCATCTCCGCCAAAAAGGAATAAACTGCGTGCATACTGTGATGTACCAACGGTATCGAGGGACGAGACCCTCGAAGCAACAGCACCGTGACACAGGCGTAGATGCGATACCTGGCATGAGTTGTCAGCCACGAATTACTACCTGAAGGCCTCACATACAAGCTAGCACACACGCCCCATGGCGAGCAGTGAGCAGCTCTTGACATCGCTAAACCGTATCCGACTCCGAGTCGTTTCGGATGTGGCGGCGGCCGGGGTCGACTTCACAGACGAAGAATGCCGGTGGACCATCGTCCCGGATTTCGGCCCGAGGACGGACGCTTAGCAGAAGCGCGCGACGCTCAACTTCTTGCAGACGACGACGACGACCTCCTTTTGCGCTTCACCATGACCATCTCACTCGCAAAAGCACGGGACTGAATGACCTCGTTATGCCAAGAACTTACTTGACTCCTCGTTTTTCACGCTGGCCTCAAAATACCGCGTCATCGCAGCTCGGCATCCGAACTGAGGACACGACGACCACCTAGAAAGACTACCAGAGGAGACGACCAGGCATCTACTAGGTCAGGCAGTCCGAAAGGCTGTTTTGTGGCCTATGTTTTACTTAATATGCTTGTAGCCATGCTTATGACCTGTAATCGGAGCGGACTGCGTCTCACGCCAGTCTCGTCGCTTGAAGCGAGGCCAAGGACAAAACGTCGTGCGCGATGAGCTTTCCAGGGCCATGGAGCTATCATGAATCAGACGAACACATGCTACAAGGTGCGCCCAGTGTTGCTGATATTCTGAATGCTGCGATTAAAGCACACTTTTGGATGATCAAGCCTCTCTCCGTGCGACGGGACCCGATAGATGTGGGACCATCTGGCTGAAATGGAGAGCAACCAAGGTTCTACCATCCGCACGGATTCGTGCCCAAGTAGGTCCGCGGTATTGCTATTGAACAGCTCGCAATTTGCACCGGCACACCTCAGGCTCTTCCCGCAGAAGTTCAGCCGTTGCTTTCATGAATTAAAGCTAGACTCAAGGTCTCATTAGCGCTTTCCAGCTATAGCCCGTCAATGAAGCAAGGTCCGCATTGCATCCCAGTCTCCTCGTCGCGCCGCATTCTTACCAGCTGTTCTGTGAGCGTCAGCGGTGGCATGGCTCTGCTTTCGTGTGTGTACTGCTCCCCAGGCTGGCGTTCTAAGACGTTTAGACCCTCATCACACCCTGTATGCACGAGGCTCAGGCGAAGCCGATTACACGCTCGATAAAGCTATGAATGGTGCAATGGTTGTACGTCGTTCCTTCTGCACCTATACACTTATGGTCGCTAACGTGTATTGTAGAGAACACGTGTACTTTGCGTGTCTGTATCCTATTAACCCTTCTTCCAACTACGACGTCTACATGAAAATTGTCTGCTTTCCCAGTGTAGCAGCCTCTCTCAGCACCGCACATAAGTATATCAACGGCATCGATTCGTGGATCATTCGCTTCATATACTGTTCAGCCATCTCAGTAACATTTCTACTGGGCCATTATACCACATACTCGGGCTTCTCGCATATGCTGGTTCCGGCAAGCGCCAAGATACTCAATCGTCAACGCCTGAACACGGTCAGATACCCGGAACGCAATGCATAGTCGGGCTTCCCTGTAAATGAACTCGCGGCTGTATCTCACCGCTTCATCCCATCGCGGACGGTGCTGAGTAGCAAATACGAGTCTTGACGCTTCGTCGTGCCACTCGACGACTTACATGTAGGCGACGAAAATTACTGTCAATGTTCTACTTCGCTCTGGGAAAAGGTGCAATCAATACGTCCAGCAACCACTCAAGGCCGCGCTACCTTGCCGTCTTTCATCGCTCCAGGACCCAGACCTTTAATATGCGAGATACTACTAAGGTTTATACACGTTCAAAGGTCTCTATCGATGGCCTCCTGACCACTCACACGCCCTCGGGACACACGGTAAACTTCGTCCAGCCCTAACCCTTCGGCGCTGGCCCTATTCAACATCGACTGAGTCACGGAAGCAGTCCGCAAACTTTTGCTGTGGCTGTAATACGAGGGACTTAGTATCGCGCTTGATCTCTTCGGAACGTACCAGCCCTCGCATTTGCCAGTGGCGACCCCACGCGGAGCTTCTCATCAGCAACTGCCAAACTAATCTTACTGTCATTAACCACAGTTAATAGATGCAATGCCGGTCGGATTCTGTACCATGCCGTATTCACCGTCGGGAAATGCGTGCTGTGCAGCACGGCCCTCAATCTCCCTATACATAGTATGACCTTATCGCATACCGAATACGCATTTCCCGTTCCCCTCCCTCTATGCGCACTTGCTACCATGGAACACGAAGACATTCAGATCTTGTCTCGACCTTGCTTCGCAGACGTGTACATTCCGAGGGAGTTTGGGGTGATAATCAGAGGTGGTGTCGTGTGGTTCCGGGTATTGGGAGAATGGTGGCATCTCCCTAATGGGCTATGGGCGTGGAAGCTCGTCTCATTAGTGGATAACAATCATGCACAGCAGCAAGTCTGGGCACCAACGGTGAGTGAATTCTCCGCTGCTTGAATACATTACAATATCTTTGCTCATGTCATTGTCGTCGAAGCTTCTGTTATTCGATTTCTGGGACTACGCATCTGGGCGAATGCAGCCGCCGCTTTCACGACTGCCGTCACCCAATACCCAGAACACACCGTCTGGCCGAGAAATAGCTGCTGCTCGGGTGTTTGAATTTGTTCATAGCGAAGCAATCCGCCGGAGACGCCCTGGCTATAAGGGTCGAGTATTGGCGCGAAGGTGCAGGTTAGTCTGCCGTTCGTGGGCGAAGCAGCTATCGCTTGGCAGCCCTAAATTTGCATTCACGGAAGGACAAGTCTGGTATGAGATAGGGGCTGAGTGGAAGGTCTTGCCCAAGAGATGCTGGGCATGGACGTTCGAGAGGATCGAGTGGTGGATGGAACGGAGCCAGCAGGACAATGTGCGTGGCAAGGAAAGAGCACGCTGTAAGGCATGGTATCCTAAGGTATGCAACATATGATGTCTATGACCTCTTTACAGCTGACATGCCACTTATACAGTTGATACGGCGGCCAGCGGACAATTCCAGTCTGTTAGAAAGCGAAGAACGATTGGAAGATCAATCGAATATGTCACCATTTCCAATTGCAAGTAAACCATACGATGCTGGCCCAAAACTCGCGATGATTCTCTCCTTGTCCAGATATCTTCGTGACATCAATGACAGGGAGTTGCATATGGAGTGGATACAAGTCTGCCGTAGTTGGCTGAGGCAATGCACCAGGGACGGGGATTCGGAGCAAGGCAATACAAAAGTCGAGCGAGGAACGGCATGGTATTGGGTAGAGGGACAGTGGGAGGTGCTGTGCAACGAAGATTGGGCGTGGACATTCGAGAGAGTCGACTTGTGGACGGATGGGCGCCACGATGATGTGCCATCAGCTGAGCATACAAGCATGCAATGCTGGGGCAAAGGCTGGACTCCAAAGGTGCGCTGAGGATTCACTACGGCATCTTGAGTGATATGTTGACAAGTTGAAAGCTGATACGGCCTGCCGATGACTCTATCCGGGGGACTCGCAAAGCTTTACCAGCTGCCCCCCTCCTGCCTTGCGGACGCAGACAGTCGGCGTCATCTTCTCTTCCACCCGAACTATTCAAGTATATATGCGACGCCGCAGATTGTGAATCGTGGTCCTTCAGGCTGGTCTGCCGATACTGGAACGTGCAGTGCACTCCTCGCTTATTCGAGGATGTTTACATACAGTCACCGAGACGCATACGTACACTGTGGCAGTTCAGCCGGGATCCAAAGTGCCGGTTTACTTCTCATGTGAAGACTGTCGACGGTGTTCCTAACTACGACAGAGACACATCGAAATTCCCGTGGCTGCATCTCTTCTCTCAGACTTGGGCCTCCGTCGGATTTGCTTGGGATCGTGATGGCTGTATCACAATCTGGGGACCCTTTCCCGGCGGGCATCGGACAGTCCAATCGATCCACTTTGCTCTTCCCCGATCCGTCCCTCGATCGTTCTCGCGCGGCATCCGGTCGCTGGACCTCTGGGATCTCAAATTACAGCAGTTCCCAGAAATAATGTCACTCGCTGTTTCTCCAGCGACGCCGTTCCGCAGCAGGAAATGAGCCGATTTGGTTATTCTCGACGCATTGGGCAAGTGCGACTCGATCGTTGTGACAGACCGCATCAAATCCTCGGCGCTCCAGCAGATGCTGGGGTACCAGCGGCTTGACGGTAGGTATATTCCTGGTGCACTTTGAGGCACATTTCTTGCCGTAGAGAATGACCGTAATGATAATATGTTCCAACAGAATTATACTGTAAATTTTCACTGAGCAAGTCGTCTCGCAACCACTGGTGCACAGCGCAGAGGAGGATTGATGCGGTGGGCCGAACACGTCACGTCACGCCGATCTGTCCCTACCAAATGCGCTCACGATTGCCCTGTATACACATTTCCCTGATTCGGAGCCGCGTCACAAAAACAGAGCCGCTGACATTATTTCTAGGAACTGCTGTAAATCGGTTTGATGATTTGACGAAGCTGGCATGCGAGCTACCCGATCTGGAACAGCTGTCGTGCTACAATTTAAGCTTCGATTCGTTTCCGACGGAGCTTGCACATCGGAGACCCAGGAGAAGTTGCAACAGCCTCAGCCATGTCTATCTGTATGGAACCAAGTTATCTACTGTCGATACGGGCTCCGACGGATCGCCATCCGATGGACTGCCTGTAGCGGCATACGCACTGCTGGGGTTGAACTTGTACCTGAGTGTCTATGACGTCGCGTCCTTTTTCACGGACAACGAAGTTGGTCTATTGCTTGCACTGGCGCAGTCAGAGTGCATTCCTGATGATGACGACTGGGGCATAGAAGTAGATTATAATAATGATCCTAGTATTCGTAGACGAGAGCTTCGTAAGTCGTCGGTTTTAGGTTCGCTTGCTACTACAGCTAATCACTGTCTTTCATTTAGGCTATGGGACTACAGATACCGTGGATTCCACGACTCTGTTTGTCTCACAGATGCCCTTAGACAGTGCCAACAGCCTTCACAAACTCAGCATATACCTTAACATGGTGCACTATGGAGACTCCGCGGAATACGACTGGCAGAGACTTGATCACATATTTGGTGCTTTACATGCAAGAACGCCTTCGATATGCGTCCATTTTGTATTTGGATTCCACGAACGGGAAGAGATGGTCAAATTCGTCGACGCTCTTCCAATGAGGATGCCCGTGGTTCCAAGATTTGCGACAGTGCATTATGCGCTCATGGGTAATGAAGACATGTGGCACCAAGCTTCATTAGACTCGGAGGAATTACAGGGTATGCTCGTCGATTTGTTGCCTTGCACAATGACAGCTGATGCAATGATCAGGCAAGCCCCAGAAGGACTTGTTTGCAGTGTATCCGTTCTAAGTCTCCAGCTCCGACAAAGATTTCGTATCATATTACCCCAGACATCATGCACCACGCCATGGTATGTAGTCCCGCTCAATGCGCATCCAGCTAGTATCTAATATTTGGTGTGTAAAACAAGACACCACCCTTCCATGATAGCACACAGTGTATTCAGCGACGCAGGGTTCTATCAGAAGAACTACGGCCAACGACATCAAAGGGCCATTGACGAATTGATTTAGTAGATGGACACTTTTCAGCTCTACTACCACTTGGACAAGATTGCTATTAACGCAGTCCTAGCATTGGCACGGTACGCGATGGTTACTTCGTTACATGAACTCAGACAAGACAGCGAAGCGTTTTCAGCTGACGTTTCTCCGGCACAAGCACTCTGTCGCAGTCATCGAATTCATCGTTGTCTTTGTCTGGGGCCGAACGGAGATAGAACCTTTCGTTACAAGGGCAGAAACGCTGTGAATGTATCAGGAATTGTCAATACCGATATACGAGACTTACGTCGGAGGTCCAAGCATCCGAGTGTACATAAATTGTATAATGACTCGCATGGGCCCTACAATATTTTGCCATGATGTGAAATTTTGTGGGATCGAAGATGTTGCGCGCGCCACTGTTGTGACAAACCGCGCATTGTAAGGGCATCGCTGCAACTCGCGGATAGTCCACGACGCTCACCGGTAGTTCTTATTGGATTCATATGTTGTTATGATCTCGATATCTCCGCCCACCGAAACTAAAGTGCATGCAGACACAACGCCAAGACCCATGGACTCAACAATGTACATGACACAGTACCTGCCACGATTTATCAGTGATCAATCTATTTACTCAAAGAGTCCTCAGATAATATACAGCATATACGCTCCGCTCCGAACAGCGAGCAGCTCTCGGCATCGCTGAAAAGGACTCCAGTCGGTTCGAATGTGGCGGCGGTCGGGGTCGACTTCGCAGACGGAGAATGCCGGCGGACCATCGTCCCGGATTTCGGCCCGAGAACGGACGCCTGGTGGAAGCGCGCGACGCTCAACTTCTTGCAAACGACGACGACCTCCTTTTGCGCTTCACCATGACCATCTCACTCGCAAAAGCACGGGACTGAATGACCTCGTTATGCCAAGAACTTACTTGACTCCTCGTTTTTCACGCTGGCCTCAAAATACCGCGTCATCGCAGCTCGGCATCTGAACTGAGGACACGACGACCACCTAGAAAGACTAGTAGAGGAGACGATCAGGCATGTAAGGCAGTTCGAAAGATTGGTCGGTGGTCTATGCTTACTTAATCTGCTTGCTTGTAGCCATGTTTATGGCCCGTAGTCGAAACGGACTGCGTCTCACGAGAGAGGAACACCGGCCCTGGGATTCGTGTTCGCAGAGTTGGTTAGTGCTCAGCTCCAGTACGATCTGCCCCGTGGGGAAGACGATACGCTATTTAGGCCCTAAATCATCTCCGTACGCATGTCATTGTTCGTATTTGCCACTTTCTCGCCGTTTACAATGTTCAACCAGCCCCGTACGGCTCATGCCTACATCGGGTTTGATGTCCTCACTTCTCATTCGACTTGTCGCATACGCAAGAGTCCCAAGAGTGCAGCGTTGATCTGATCTGTACCGCAACGCTTCGCATTACAACATCAATCACAGTGCTATACCTCAAAAGCGACTACCAGCTCTGCTCTGCTTCTCGCTCTGTTGCTTCCTACGTGGTCTGATCGCGTTGCCCAGTGCGTACTCAGTACCTTCCAGCTTCGTTCATCGCACAGAACGAAGTCATGGGTCATTCGGGGGAGTCTCAGAAGATTAGGGATACGGGGTGTCGAGGATACATCAGATGGGTTCACCGCAGATCTAGGTACGTCCGCAGCTGGATGTTTGAAGAGGCTGAATGAATATAATTCCTTGGTAGCGAGGCCTCTCCTACGATAGCAACGCGAATGGCGAGTTAGCCATAAATCTAAGTTCGTTCCGCGGATGGTCTATGTCATGCTGAGTAGGTATTTCCAATACAATTCATTCCTTCGCAAACTGACAAGTATGGCCAGCCAGGAACACGACCATTAGTAGTCTCAAGAGACCCGTCGGACGGGCAACATTCAGCTTCCGAACTTGTTTACACTCTTGAAGTACCATCTCCGCTCGTCGCACCTTATCGTCTCCCGTCTCTGTCAAATCTCGGGCGACGGCTGACCCTATACGTCCCATGTTTCCGAGTCTCCACCAGCACTTTCCAAGCATCCGCTGCCATATATCCGCCACCCAGCTGAAATAAACAAGTCCCAAGGCGAGACTTCATGAGCCGTTCGCAAATTGAGGTACGCACTGCATCTCAATCTTCACTGGCATCTCTTCCTTACTGACTATTCTTCTACATCTAGTAAGAAATATAGCCGAGTTTCCTATGACGGCGCTTTGTCATATTTGGACCCTTTCTGCACCCTGGATGCGAGCACAGTAAGCGTGGCACGTTTGGGCGGCTTTGTGTCGCGCAAATTTCCGATCCTGTTCTTCAATCTGGTTGTGTTCCTTGGACATCGCCAACGATCAAGCTGGGAACGGGTTACGCGTTCAGTGAAGCCAGGGATGGCGCATTTGCTGTACGCTTCTCCTTGTGTACCTGTACACATCTGATCTCTAACATCTAGTACAGACAGTACGTGTACTCGGCATATCTGTGTCCTATCAACCCTTCTGCCAACTACGACGACCGTCTCATATGCTGGTTCCGATACGCGCCAAGACCCTCGGCTGTCGACGCCTGAGCACGAGATGCAAAGCTTAGCTGACCATCCTCTCCATCACTTTGCGGCCATGTTCAGCGCCTCCATCCATTGTAGACAACTGCATGGCTTCGACAAGTCTTGAACATTCGCCGTGCCACTCCGACCCAGTGCATGGCGACCAAAAGTACACCTTATCTTCCGCCTTATCCAGGGGAAAGGAGGACGTCATGCAAGGCTGCGCTACCTTGCCGTCTTTCATCGCTCCAGGACCTATATCTTTAATTTACGCGATGACACTAAGGATCACAAACGTTCATAGGTCCCTATCGATGGCGGTTCTGATCAATCGTACACCCTGGGTACACATGACAAACTTCGTGCAGCCCTAACCCTTCGGCGCTGGCCCTATCCAACATCGATTGGGTCACGGAAGCAGTCCGCAAACTTTGCTGTGGCTGTTATACGGTGGACTCGGTATCGCACTTGCTCGGTTCGGAACCTACTAGTCCTCGTATTTGCCAGTGATGGCCCCACGCAGAGCTTCCCATCAGCAACTATCAAATCGACCTTCCTGTCGTTTGACCGCAGTCTATGGATGAAATATCCGTAAGGTTCTGTGCCATGTCGTACTCGCCATCGGAAAATGCGTGCTATGTAGCACCCTCGATTTCCCCATACAGATAATCTTGCCGCATTCCGAATATGCTTCTCTTGCTCTGTTCCCTCCACGCTCACTGACCACCATGGAGCACGCAGTCATTCAGATATTGTCTCGACCTTCTCTCCGAGACATGGCCTTTCCGACGGAGCTCGGGGTGAGAATGAGAGGCGGTGTCGTGTGGTTTTGGCTATTGGGACAATGGCAGCGTCTCCCCAGCGAGCTATGGGCGTGGAAACTCGTATCGATAACAGATTGCGATCATACGCGGAGGCAAGTCTGGGCACCAAGGGTAGGTGGACTCTCCGTCGTATGATACGTTTACTCATATAGCTTGTCGCCGAAGCTTCTGTTATTCGATTTCTGGGACTACGCATCTGGGCGAATGCAGCCTCCGCTTTCGCGACTGCCGTCTCCCAATACCCAGAATACACTGTCTTCCCGAGAAATAGCTGCTGCTCGGGTGTTTGAATTTGTTTGTAGCAAAGTAAGACGCCAGAGACTGCGTTTAGATGTCTTCCAAGGGCGTTATTACTACTATGAGGGCCGACAATTGGTGCGGACGTGCAGGCTAGTCTGCCGTTCGTGGGCGAAGCAGCTCCCGCTTGGTGACCCCAAATTCGCACTCACGGAAGGACAAGTCTGGTACTGTACTATTATGACCTATTGTTCACGTCACAGTCACAGAGGCCATGAACTGGGGTCGAATGAACACCTGTCCCAGTCACAAACCAAGCGTGAACTCAGACCGTACGATGCATCACGGGCGCTAGACGCACTCACTGAAGAAAAAGGGCTCAAATAACATACAGGTGAGCCACACCGTGTTACTTCATTCGCTGAACGCTCTGCTTGTCGCGACGGCTGGGCAAAAGAGAATAGAAGTAAGCATAGTCGACGGATTGACCATAGGCGCTTACCTCGGTGAACTGTTGTCACAGCTGCAGACGACCGAAACCCAATCGTGAACTGTGAACTTTGGTACCGTCCATGTCACAGGTCACACCCCGTGAACTATAGGTCATAATAGTACAGTATCAGGTAGGAGATGAGTGGAAGGTCTTGCCGAAGACGTACTGGGCCTGGTCATTCGAAAAGATCGAGTGGTGGATGGAGCGGCGCCGGCAGGATTATGTGTTTCACATGAGAAGAGATGAATGTAAAGCTTGGTATCCCAAGGTATGCAGCATCTTTCTATAACCTCCTCGCTACCGACATCCAAAATTTGTAGCTGATACGACCCGTGGACAATTCCCGTCTTTTGGAAAGTGACGGTTTATCAGCTGTCCCTCACCTGCCCCACGGACACAAGCAGCCGGCGTCATGGATCCTCCCGCCCGAACTTTTCAAGTACATCTGTCGCGCTGCAGACGGTGATTCATGGTTCCTCAGGCAGGTTTGTCAACATTGGAACAGGCAGTGCACTCCTCGCTTTCTCGAAGATGTTCACATACATCGGTCACCGAGACGCATACGTACACTGTGGCAGTTCAACCGGGACCCAAAGTGCCGGTTTACTTCTCATGTGAAGACTGTCGACGGTGTTCCTAACTACGACAGCGGCACATCGGAATTCCCGTGGCTGCATCTCTTCTCTCAGACTTGGGTCTCCATCGGATTTGCCTGGGAGTACGATTATTTTGACAGCGGAATCGCAATCGGGGGACCCTTTCCTGCAGATTATGCCGGAAATAGATAGTCTACGCCGTCCGTGCCGGCCGTCTCGGCCGTTTGCGCCGTCCACGCTGCTAGTTTACGCCGGGAGTCCCGGAGTCTCCGCCGTCCAACGGTCCGCGCTTCCCAAGTTGCTCTTACCCTGCAACCTAGCCTCAGCTTGGGCTCCGCCGCTGCCGCACGTCGCCGTGTAGAGACTCGAGTTTCGACATGTCGTCCATGCATCCCAGCAGCCGTCTGTACACAGGTGCGGACAGCTCTCCTTCCCTCACTTCTTGAGTAAATAAGTCTATGTAGTTTGTACAGTTGATTAGGGCCAAGGACAGTAATGATCTTGTGGATAATATTGCATATTCGGACGAGCATTGTGGTGTTACAAAAAGCTGCCATGTGTCAGTATTACTCGTAACGCCTCAATTTTTTCCCCAACTTGCATGTCTGAATTTAGAGAAACTCTTCAAGTTTCTCTCAATTACATATGTCGAGACCACGGTATATGGAACGCGCGTCACTAAGACAAGGATGCTGGTAGTAGTGAATGAAATATTAGCACACCCGAGCTTCGAGACTTCGGGATGAGAGCATTGCGTGAACTCTGGGATGCGTGAACTGTGTAGACTGTACTCAATCTAAGATAGTACTGCCTATCGTTCGTCTTGCTCAGACCCATCCCCACTAGTCGCCGACGCGGTCCATGCAGTCCACGCAGTCCCTGCAGTCCACACGATCGTGTAGACACGTGGACTCCCGGACTGCCGGCGTGGACGGCGTAGACTATCCATTTTCGTCACGATCTCCTTTCCTGGTGGGCATCGGACAATCCAGTCGATCCACTTTGCTCTTCCCCGATCCGTCCCCCGATCGTTCTCGCGCGGCATCAGGTTGCTGTACCTCAGAGGTCTCAAACTCAGCCGGTTTGATGATTTGACGAAGCTGGCATGCGAGCTACCCGATCTGGAATGGCTGACGTGCTACCATCCAAGCTTCGATTCGTTTCAATACTATTAGATTACATGTGTACACATACGTATCGATTGACAGAGACATGTTCGCACATGCATATATACCATATATAGCAATCGGTATGCCTACGGCCGGCTGACAGGTCCAGGT
>SWBT01000564.1:0-17655 GCA_005298045.1 Pleurotus ostreatoroseus | reverse complement strand
CACAAAGGTTAGTGTTCACGGGTAATGAATTCGATGATCTTGACCCTCGCCGGGAGGGTCGCTATATATACAAGTACGCTATAGTATTCTAATAAATACTCCTATGTTCTACGATCCTCCCAGGTATTCGGAATGTCTGTGAGGCAGTACATTCCTGTGTATCCGGAGGGATCCATAAGCTTCTACTACTGTATGGATGATTGTCGGTGTGAGTGACAAGTATGACAATAGATATCGGAATATCGGAATTCCCACGCTTACCCTTTAGCGCTAGATAAGAACAATAGTCGTGTGGGCTATTGTTCTTGCAGGCAATTGGCAAATAGCCTCCTATTGCCGGAGGCTTTACCTTTTGTCCTAGCGTCCGGAATTACACACGGTAAAGGCTATTATCCTCGGTATTATAATAGCCATTCCCTCTATTCTGAATATCCATAACACAGATAAATGCTACTGAGCTCCATGTCGCCGCAGATGGGCACAGGTCTTGCCGCATGCAATGTGGCCTTCGATAACTACTCTGTCTCCAGGTTGGATCAAACTGCGACTTATTTCCACTTTTTTGTCACCGCAAGGATAGATATGAGTGGCGGCGTCGAACACCTGAGCAAACCTTTCGACCTGACCGCGCGACTCAACTGTGAGTACGTGTATGTGGATCAATGACGAATGCGTACCTTCCAATGGTCGAGCACAGACTTCCTCACGAGCATGTTCTTCGCAGCACAGATGAGTAGTCCGTCGTTCTCTATATTCGAGATTAGCTCATGAAGTAGCGTAGTGGGGACTGTCATCAGCGCACTGTACTTGTCCTCTCTCTCCGCCTTCTTTCCAATGTTGATGATTGCCGGACCGTCGTCCGCGTGGAAAGATTCAATTTCCGCGTAGACAGTGGGCAAAGGCGCTCCAATGATGTTGCACAGCTCAACATCTGGAATGACGCCGAACACGCAGAAGGTGACACGCTTACCGTTGCATGACATATACGTCGGCAATGTGCAACGATCCTCTGTAGTACCGGGGTGGCATTTGCCTACGCAGTCTCTGGGCAGGTAGAAGCCCTCAGGTAGTGTGAGCGGCATTGTGTGTGGGCGTGGATGAGGGTGCAGCGTTCCGACTCTGCTCTTGATAGGACTTTATGTGTTGTGGAAGAGGCCTCTATAGCTTGATCACATGCACGGAAGGTCACAACACTGCATTTGGTACCTCCCCGCGCAGAGTGGGTGCACGCAAACATCTGTCCAAGCGAGGTTTAGGGGGCAACTATCTGTATGTGTACACGGAGAAATGGATCAGATTGACGCAAGAGAAAACACATTTAGAACATGTACGAAGTACTATCAGATCAACAATGTTAACTCGGCAGGAGCTCTCTGGTCATTATAGAAAGATATGTCGCAGTTGTTCAAGCTCCCTGTGAGCAGGTCAGCGAGTCAGTCGCAGATTGAGGGAGGTGATACATGCCTGTGACGTGTGGAAAGTGAAAGAAGCATTGCTTCATCCTTTCCTCTTCCTTTGCGGACCACTGAGGTGGAATCCAATCGCAATCGAGGGCGCGGATGCAAATGCCTCGTACGTTAGGCTTCTTGTGCATGAGTTTTGCAAACGCAGGGAAAGTCATCAAGGCGGAAAGCATTTTCTTTGCCACCGCCTGATCATCTGCCTTCATCTCGAGCTTAACACCTAAGTATTTCACCGTATCCGGCAGCAAATGACAGATGATGAATAACACTTCGGCGTGCAAGCCTTCTGATTGCCGGGCGTTAACACGTCGTCTCATCCATCGCGGTTGCATGGGAATTGTAACGTCGAGGGTATGTAAAGAGGAGCATTGCGCAAGCAAGGTGAGAAGGAACACCTACGCATGCACGTTCTGCACTACACAAGTAATTAGCCAACAACGAGACAGCGACCGCAATGGCATGTACCTTTCATATAACCTGTCAAGCCCAGTACAACTCTGTTTATTGTAGTGGCACTGCCCGCGATGCAGCGGCACAACATCCCCACCTGTTTGTCCATAATACTGTATCTGTCACGGAAAATTGGACCACGTCTGTGACCGTTTCCTCAAGGTTATCGACGCCCAGGGTCCACGAGGCTGTGTGTGGGCACCATACGAGAGCCATGTTCTCGACATGGGCCCTCCGTGTATGGCCATCGACAGTCTGTGCGGCTCAAGGTCCTCTACTGTAAAGTTTTCCCATGCAGTTACGAACCGCAGTAGGTCGAAAGGGGAGGCGTTTGCAGACGTGCACATAATGCTTCCAAGGACTAGTGTGTTCACGGTAGGATGGAGGGGTAAGGCAGGATAGAGGCCGTGATACGCGATCCAATCGAAGTGAATAAGGTGCAGAGAGCGGAGCGTGGTCAGATAACCGAGTAATTCTCCGATCTCTTGCAGAGAAGTTCTTGAACCGTGTGGTTCTACTCCGTAAATGGAATGTAGAGTAAGCGTACGCACGGACTGAGCGATGTCCGGGTTCTCCGTAATGTCGTGAATGAAGTTGGCGATCGAGAGTTCGTCGCCACCAACGTAGGTGTAGCAGTCGCGGAATAGTTCATGACGGGCGGACGCCACAGTGCAGCAACAAACGCCTGCGAACGCACAAACAAATCGTAGGTCGGACAGTAAGTCCAAGGCGATTTTGCCCAAGATTTCAGATGGAATAAGACTGAACATGTCGGCGCAGAGATGGAGGACAAAGTTTGCACGGAGTATGCAACAGGCGTGCGCGTGTATTCATAATAGCAGGGCGAATTCATGGTAGCAGTGGGTAGGTGTTGACAGTTGCAATCAGCTGAGTGTGAGTGTTCAATTGGGGAAGACAAGCGCAGATTCCGCCCGTCAAGTGTCGATCACTCGGCATATGCAGCTTGGGGTATTCCTCATTGGGTGTAGCCTCGTGTTTACTGGACGCCGCCACTGAAGCGCCCGCTGCTGCCATACAGGTCAGAGCGATACGAATAACTGCTGGCAAATGTTTTTGGCACGGCAACTGAGACATGTGCAATAAGGGCATAGTATTCTCTCATCGTGCACTGTGTCCATCCGCTCACCACCTGACGCATTGGAGCGGCCCAAGAGGGTTTTTCCCCCAGGGATTGCCTGTCGCTGCAAATATGTCAGTGGCCTTTTGATCGATACTTCTTTCACACGCAATTAACTAACGGTGAATTATCTGCAGCACGCGCTCGAGTCAGCGGGCCCAATTAGTGGTGGACAGTGTACCTGCCAAGTGGGCGAGGGGCGGAAAATTTCCAGCAACTGT
Organism: Pleurotus ostreatoroseus; assembly: GCA_005298045.1. Taxonomy (NCBI): domain Eukaryota; kingdom Fungi; phylum Basidiomycota; class Agaricomycetes; order Agaricales; family Pleurotaceae; genus Pleurotus; species Pleurotus ostreatoroseus. The sequence goes on along the minus strand of SWBT01000564.1, from coordinate 14,383 downwards.
CAACACGTTCAGGCGGATGGGAGGCGCAGCCGATGGGCTGGATCGTCAGCTAATCTGTAACAATAACGACACAGGAGTCAATTGATCATAGTCTATTGTGCATAAGTTCGAGGTATTGCTGCATTGGTCTATCTCGCCCATGCATGAGAACATGTGCACACTCCATTGTGTAAATATTCAGCGCATCTGGTCAGAAGTAGTTATGACACAGACAATTGCAGTAAGAAACGTGTTATGAATAATTTAGAATATCAAATCGATTGGTTGAAACATCGCAGACGGAAAGCAGTGCAATGTGAACTGTACGAGGCGATGCATAGTGGATTTGTCGTGTGAGAGCGTGTGCGAGCTCCAGAACGTTCCGCTTGATTTGTCTGTAAAATATTTGAGTCAAATTCGATGGAACGAGCTTAGGAAGACGCACTACATCCGGTCGTGCTAAACCTGTTCTGCAGCATTCTGCAACCGGCGTCAGTGCGGGTGTCATCGAGTTGTAACAAAGTTTTGGAAATGTGAGCATCTTGGCCCGTGCGGGGCAGAATCCCATTCATGAGGACGACCAGGGTAGTTGCAGAGGCCTTGGAGCGAGCGCGGCGGACGAGCGTCCACGGAACCCGTTCCCAGAGCGAGTCCAGTATATTTCTGATGCCCGTCAGCCCCAGCAGAACAGTGATGTGCAACAACTCCGCGGACGATGTTGTATTGTCTATAATGGAGCACAGGGTTTCGTATTGCGAGCCAAATGTGTACTGTGTGTGGTTGTTCGCAGTCGTTGTCCAATGGTCGATCACCGTCTCAAGGAACAGTGACTTGAGTCGAGAGCATGCCTGCAGAGATTGACCTGCCTCGACCCACCACGGCCAAGGGAGCTCTTGAAAGGCACCAGTGAGCAATTGCATCGGACGGTGCAGCTGAGGCGTACCTAAATATCAGTTTCTCACCCTGACAAACATGTCCTCAAGGGTCGTGCAATTGTCATCGACCAAACGAGTCATCACGGGCGCGTGGAAAGGGTCGATCTGAGCCATGCCCAAGCATCGCACGTTTTTGAATGGCTGTTGCGGTGATCAAAACCAGAATTGCCACGACCACCATTCTCCATGTCTGATGTACAAGCAGTCCACGTTGATCGGGTTGATGTGTATAGGGACGTGTGGATGGGAATGCTCGATGTAGTCGATGCTGATGAAGTTCCAGTGTGAGCGTAGTAGGACGATGTCGAGGGAAGTGCCAAGGCCATCTATGTCGCTGACGCACTGCAAGACGACGGTCCGACAACATGAGTTAGATAGACGTCGGACGTCAGCAAGAGTGGTTGTGCGCCAATTCAGCCGGTATAGATGCAACAAAGTAAGGGAGGGAAAGGTGTCGATGACAGCTACACACTGTTGAACAGTGATCATCTGCAAGCCAGTCAGCGACCACGGCACCCCGTGAACAGCCAATGTGTGTACGAAGAGTGCGAGCTGGGGTTTCTCTGTGAAGAATTGGACGAGCCGGTCGATTGATGTATGGTCAGCAGCGAGTGCAAGATGAAGGTGTTGGAATACCAAAGGTCGAGCGAGGTGAAGAAAAGACTTATTAACGAGACAGAGGTTGGCCAGTGCCCTTTTATCGTCGAGTATATCCGCGATGGTGTGCATCACATCGTCGCATAAAGAGGGAGACATGGTGGTTTGAGGGAAGGACAGGGGAAAAGTTTGCGTACAGTATTCGCCGTATATACACTAGCCAATAAATCAAAACATTGTTTCATGCACCTCCATAGCGCTCTGTGCATCCAACACTGCGCCGTTCCTAGAGAGAATCCAGAATTCTTCGTTCAAGTGTCCTGCAACTCGACAATCAATCATAATTCCATTCAACTCGGGGCAGGCGCCTACCGTGCATGTGAACGAAATCAGTGGCAGCCAGTTCGTCGTAAATGGCCTTTTCGCGCACTTCGTCTTGCAGAGGAACGTCGCGATTGCCGTCGAATATGCGCAGTCTGATCGTGAGGATGTTGAGTTTCTGGTGTAGATAGTATTGCACCAAATGCCAGGACACTCTGCTGAGCAGGGCATCCATCGTATCGTTGTCTTCGCAGGGCTGTCTTGTGAATTCAACATCCAAGTATCGTAGGAAGAGTAGAATGTGCCTAAACACAGTATAAGCGCATTCTAACTGGCTTCCCTTAGTGGACTGAGGGTCGTCTTCGTGGGCGATGGAGAATTTGTCGAGAGGGGTGTCGAGCCGTATAAAGTCCAACACCGAACATTCTGACAACGGACGGAAGGCATTGTATCACCAATTCGTTCTGGCATCTGATGTAAACTAAGTGTTAATAGGAGGGGGGGTGAAAATGGGACACACCTCGATTTCACTGGGAAAATGAGAACCATAGGCAAAGCAGAGAGTTGTTGTTGTCTCTGAGAGTGTTTGCAATGCCTCCGCAATCTTCCAGAACAGCATCACACATCATCCAAGTCTTCAAATTGATAACGAGGTGTTCGGATGCCGATAAGGACAACAGTCCATGAATGCATTAGCTTTAAACGATGCAAAGGCAATCAACGATGGTGTTTGATGTGAGAGAGGTGATAGATCCGACGTGCTCGATATCGACAAGGATGACCATGGACCATGAAGGTTTGAGACTGATGATGTTCAGCACGCTGAACTCTGTGTCGTCGTCCTGCCAGATGCAGTCGAGCTGGAGAAGCTGGAGAGTGTGTAGAGAGGCCATGTTGAGCTGATGATGAACAGACGGCGCACGTCCGATCCAACCGACCGTCTGCAATACGAGTTGCTGAAGACCCATAAGCAACAAGAGCAGTTCACAACACTTGTTGAAGTTCAAGCACTCCTGCATATTGCGGGCTGATGCCATCGGGTTGTCAACCAATGTAAGGGTTCGGACAGCGACTGCAAGATGAGAATGTTGTTGAAAGAATTGAATGACATCATTGAGGGACTCTCCGTCGGATAAGAGTGATATGGTCAAGGAAGAGAAGCGAGCACGCAGCGCGGGTTGAGACCAAGCCTTGGAGGAAAGCAATAAAGCGCGTAAGTCAATGGGAGAGTCTAAGTACTTCGCCACGCGCTCGCGCAACTCGGGCGGCAAAGTGTCTGAGGGCGTTAGAGCTTCGGAGCAAGACATGAGGAGAGGCAAATTCACTCAGGCCAGCGAATGGAGACAGGACTTATATACAAAATCGCTCTGCGCAAACACGCCTATTGTACATGGAGGACCTAGTGGTTGGTGACACTGTGACTGGAGACAACGTCATGGTAGGGAGATCGAGATTGTCATCTTAGTTCTCGCCACCACTGTCAAGTGAAGGCGACAAAGGAGGCGAGGACAACAGCATAGGTGGAGAGGACGGCAGTGCGTGCAGTGGAGCCGAACGTGCAGATGACGATGAGGATTGTGGCACGTCTTGTGGACGAGCGTACACCCCTAGCTCAAGCAAAGCCAGTATGGCCCTATTGCGGGCTAACATGTTATTACACTCAAGCTTAAACGGTGTGCTCTTGGTGAGCATGGCCATTTCCTTCGCATGGGACACAGGATCGAGAGCAAGAAGCTCCTTGCAGAGCTTCTTACAGAGCTTGAGGTCGTCGATGGAGGGCGGAGGCGGCCCTGGAGGAGATGGGTTGCCAGAGCCGCAATTCGCAGACTCCTTGTCCTTGTTGCAGTTTGTAGGCCCCTTCCCCTTGCTGCGACCAGCAGGCTCCTTGCGTTTGCTGCACGTACGCGGAGATGTAGCAGCCACCTTCTTTGCGCTGTTCCGTGTACGTATAGAGGAGGTGGTATGACCCTGTGTCTTACGTCTTCGCTTCTGGCTGGATGGAGCATCGGCTTCTGCCTCCTCTTCGCTTTTGCTAGATGCAGATTGATTGCCATCCAGGTCTTCATCTTTGTCCTTGTCATTGGAGTCGTCTTTGTCATCGTCATTAGAGTCCTCGTCCTTGCCCTTCTCCTCTTCTCCCTCCTCTCGGTCACCATCCTTCTCCCTTAACTCCTTCGAGACAGCTGCATGCCAGAATTCATAATAAAATGTAGTAGAAAATAAATAACAGTACTTACGATCAGTTTTTGCAAAAAATTACGATCAACTTTTGCAAAATATTTGGAGAAGATCTGCAGAGTGGTGTAAAGGCCCTCCTTGTCGAACTTGCCCTACGTTTGATTTGTTGTGATCGTAGTGCCGAAGTTGATGGCTTGTAGATAGAAGTGTTTATCACCACTCACGGGGGGTGCACCAAAAAGTAGAGATGCACAGCACCTCCGAGTCATATACAAGCTGATGAGGTTGAGTAAGAGGTTGAGAGCCACAGATGCATTCTCTCGCACTCTAAATGGACAGTTAGTCCTAAGATAAGACACTAGATATAGACTCACTTACAGGAACTGGCTACTGTACGATGGAGTTTTGCTACCTGCTATGATACTGCACCTCCCATTGAAGTCGGCCATCTCCTCCTCATACTGCTGCATGGCCATATCGTCATAGAGCTTCTTCTTCTCAACATTGAGTGCCTCGTACAGTTTGCAGGCTATCGCACAGCGATTCTTGAGGTCTCAGGAGCGTTTTATTAGGGTTTTATTAGAGTGCTCCTCGTCGTACACCTTCATGATCATGTTGACGTTATCGCATATAAAGTGCTTCCAGCTAGGAAGCTTACGCGGAGGGAGACATTCTTGGACCAGAGAGCTTGTAGTAGCTTCTTCCAGAGGCTATTCTTATTCTTGCTGGCGGCGTTCCAATGATTGCGGAACTAGTTTTTCAAGCTTTATGTGAGAGGGTGAGAACAACCAAAGAAGACGGAAGAGGGTGGGAGGGAGATCGTACCTTGTTCGTTTTGGCCAGGATTGCCGCTTTCTCTTTTTTCTGCTCGGGGGTCTCAGGCTTGATGTAAACCATGTTCTCGGTTGGTTCAGTGTGCAGGGGTAGATTCTATAGGAAGGTCTTTCCAGTAGTCTCTGTTGAGAACTGTTCAAAACTGCTCCGTCTTCTTGACTTCTGCAGCAGCGAAGTACTTGGGCAGGAGACTTTGAAGGAGCTTGAGGCGGGCACCTTGGAAGTTGCCCTTACGGCCGCGAGGGCCACCTTTCGTTGGACGACCCATTGAAGTTGATGAGAGAATCTGAACAGTCTGGGTTTATTGTTTGGCTTAGCACACGTGAATAGCCGCAACAGGCGCCAAGATTGAACTTGAGCTTGATGCTAAAAGATCGATAAGATCAGCTTAAGCAACCGAGCAAGATCAGTTCAATGATTCACTCAATTTGTACCACTTCCTCTTCGTACCTCACTCAAGCATGCATAAAGCCTCCTCTGGTGAAGGCATGGTCTCCCCAGCTTGTAAGCTATCCTCGATCTTCACTACCTGAACTCATTCTCATGTTTCACCAACGCACTCTCAGCAATGAGTTCGACAATCTCAATATGGACACTGATCAAGACAATGACTTGCTGTTCCAAGTTCAGGATAACATACACGCAAGCGTGGCTCGTCAAGTTTACATTGTATGGTGTGGGCTTGCTATGGGGCTTTTTATGATGTTACACTGTTCACGACATATGACGTCATGTGCCAGTGGCTAGTGTACCTTTTATAGCGATTGGCTGAGCTTCCGCTGAAATATTGTTCATCCTGCATTCCAATCACAGAAGAGCTTCTCTGGGGGATCGGCAAGCTTCATTGGCACTGGCACAAGCTCGTTGGCCACTCAAGGTTCTCTCTCAACCTCATCCCAGATGCTAGACGCTGTGACAATGAAGGTATCAAACGTCAGTGGCAGATTATACAGCCTATCATCAGCAGTACCAAGATGATGGGGCCTGGATCTTGTCAAAGGACCCTCAACGACCAGTTCAATTACATGAACTGGCGTAACCTTGTCAAACTTGGTACATTTTTTTTATGTTTACTTTTCTCTCACACTTGAAATGTAGATTACATACTGTGTAGAAAATACATTGATGTGACACACGACGATCCCTACATCTCTGCGGAAAATGGTATATACCACCGACATTGCTTCAGACGAATAAACTGACCAGCGGGTAGGTCCTTCCAAAGCTTCGGTCAGACGCCGGTTAGCTGCGGCAGAGGAAGAAGCAGTATACACCGGCAAAAAGGTGGTGTTGCACGATGTTTCACCATGCGGATTTCTGTCTATCGTTCTCGAGTTGGAGGAACAGCAATGAGTTAGCCATTGTTTACTGAAATCCATACTGAAAGATCTGCAGGAGATGCTTATGTGTAGATACACCGCGGATCAAATCAACCAAGGTGTTTGAAACTCGCATGGTGCTCAGCTGCCGCATCTCTCACATCCGAGAAGTGCAGACTATTTACACGCCCATAGTTCCACACGTGCTAACAACAGACGCCAGCCAAAGTTTCAGCTCGACTGCCACGTCCACTCCCGCATCCACGTCCTCATCCACAGCTGAGCGAGAACATTTGTCTTCTTCTCCCCTCTGACCTTCTTAGGCCCTCTGTCATATTGGAGAAAGACGGTCCTGCAATTGCTAACAACAAACGAGCCACTTGCGGAGCAGTTCTAACTAGTATGGCCCCAGAACTAGTCTCACAAGAGACACAGCTGCGACACTCACAATGTCTCAACATGTTGAACGCTGTACGTATTCAAATACACATGCGTACCGGCCTCTGACAGTATAAATGAGTCAATGTTCACCACCAAAATCTCAACACCTGCGCACAAGGCCTGCTCGCAAGTCTTGAATGTCACATTCAAGGTTCAGCCAATAAGTACCACACAGTCCGCTCAGCGCTGATCACGCTGATTGGTGATCCTCAAGAATGGGATAAGAAATACAGTCACAAGCTACTCGAACTTCATCCTGAAGATATACACGCACCTGAGAACGATGACCCAGAGACTGCGCATCAGAAGAAGAAGCACAAGGGGCCTGCCGAGGGCAGGCGGCTAATGTTGTGAATTTGACGTGGCGCGGATGATAAGGAAGAGCTCAATGATAGTAAGTGAGCTTGTCTCAGCTTCAAGATCTCACTGATCAAGCACTTAGATGTCCACATTGAATGGCTCAAAGCGCGCAGCCGCGTCAAGCATTGGAACGAAGAGCTACGCCTCCTCTCCAAAGAAGCCCGGCGAAGCATCGCCTAAAGGCTCGTCAATGGGACCAGCATGTTAGATGAGTACTGCTTACACATCTCATTCAGCATTGTTTCCTTTATTATGACTCAGTTTCTTTGTTAGATATTTCGATTTCTACACAGATAGGTTTCTCTTTATGTCCCCTTCACTTCATCGACTGGACATTTCTTCCCCAGATCACTTGTTGAAGCTCTATCCATTGGTATCTTGACTTTGATTCATTTGCAGCGCTCTTCTGAGCGCTTTAGCGCTTATGTAATCGTTTAAGCGCTCTAAGAACGCGCTCCTGCAGTCTGTGGGTCCTCACTGCTTCTTTAGCTACTCAACTTAGACTGCAGGCAAGTAATTACTCTCTCCATGTAATAATAACTACTCAATCCAGACTACAGTGTATTTATGCTATAGAGTGCTCCCTTTAACACAACAAGCTGCAGAACGACAGGACGCCAGCTCCGCCTTGCAGGTGGGGCTGAAGGCATACGCTGCCAAGCAAATCACTATCTCGCTCGGTCTCGCAGTCCACTTTTCTGCTGCATAGAAGAAAGCACAGGTCGTCGCTACGTGCGAAGAACAGCGAGGAACTGACACCTTGTCGAGCTACGCGCCGACCCCTTAGTCAGGTCAGCCCGCTGCCACAAACACATCCGCAACTCTGTTGCTGATGTTCCACAACGCCTCACAAACTGCGTATATATCAACAACGCAGGGTTTCTCGGAGGGGTCGTTAATTTTGACGGCCTCGCCCCATACGTACATTTGAAACCCTGCGCTGCCCACATCGTCCTCCGGGACAGCTTCAACACCTCACATGCACGTCTTCGTGACCACTCCACCATTTGCCCCTTCGAAGTACAGCCTCTCCAACGAGGAGGACGAAGAGAACGAGAACAAAGAAGGCGAGGACAATGACAATGACATGTATGAGCTTGCTGAGGACGAGGCTGTAATAGCATACCTTGATCTAGACAGTGTTGTACCCTCTTATTAGGTGTGTTAGTATGACTATGGATATTCAATATTGGTCGGTACCTTGTTTTGACTCAACACTCAGCTTTCATAGCTCAGGATCTACTGTAACTATACAAGACTTGGGACTCTCGAGACATTGACCCCCCAATATGGTAAGGAGCATGTGCCATTAATAGCATCAAACCTTTGATCCTGCAATAAAATCTAGGCAGCAGCCTGAGAGACAAAAGAGGATCCAATACACTGAGCTCAATTAAGGCAAACAAAGTATATATTTCAAGTCTAACGACAATAGGATGCTACATAATATGGAGGACCAGCGGCATGAAAGCAGAAGAAACTGGTGCTTTCCAACTGATGCGCCTCCAGGAACTCCCAATATCAAACTTTCATATACGCACTATCGCATTTTCGACACTGTTCAGACCTTAGAGCTGCGAGGAGAACAGATTATGATTGGATATATACATTGTAAATACTATATACCTGTATTAACCACACAATCAAAGAAAAAACAAGCAATGAGGCAGCCAAGCAGAAGAGGGAGGCCGCGTGCGCTCTTAATGTGCCTGCATGCGAACGTACAATCAAACTTTCGTGTCCGCGCCCCACAGCATGGTAGCCGTCCTAGATGCAATGTATAATGCCTGTAGTGCATTTTAAACAGTACATAAAGGTACGAGGGCAGATATACTAACAAAATTTCAGAAGGGAGAGCAGCGCTATGAATGGGCGGGTAAGCGGAGCAGGTGCAGGCTGTAAGAGTGCCTACAAGGAATAGGACCAAATTGTTGCGTCCGTGCCGTATAACACGACGCACACCTAACATACACCCGACATTGAAAATAAAATAGTGAAAAGCAAGCAGTATGTAATTATTTGAGAGCGAGGATTGCAGCAGGAGGACGCAGAGGGCGCGCGTCCGTGCCGTATAACACGACGCACACCTAACATACACCCGACATTGAAAATAAAATAGTGAAAAGCAGTATGTAATTATTTGAGAGCGAGGATTGCAGCAGGAGGACGCAGAGGGCGCGGGCGAGTGCAGCAAACGCCGAGAGGAACAGCCAAACCACGTGGAGCGTCGCCAGTGCCCGTATTGAGCATGTAGTGCATGCAGAATGAGGAAAACATATGTATTGACACTGTAAACTATCATAGCGAGCGGTTTGATGGTGTAAGTAGTCGAAAATGGTAGATTAGATTAATGCCGAGGGATGCCGCACATATCACCCGCGGTTCAGCGTGGCTAGCTCTCGAAGAAGGCCATGCACATCATAATATGCACTTGGCCCGTCAGTGTCGGTGTATGTTGTAATATGCACACCAAGGACAGTCAGTGGTCATTATAATACAACTACACCCAATGGTGACGCAACTTGAGTGTGGTGGCCACAATGTATTGTTTCTCAACTTACAACCACCATGACTTGTATCAGACCTCAGAAACAGCATGCAGAAGCATGCTAAAAAGCTTCAACGTATTCAACATAAATCTGCCACCACTGTAGTGATCTTGAAAGCTGCTGCAGTGGTCATGAACCTTGTTCCCTTGTATATAGTATCAAGACACCTATGCACACACTGATCCTTTCTGAATCTGACTAAATGAAGAAACTGCTTTCAGACAATGCACAACTCTACAACCAGTTTGGCATAGAGAGATTTGTGTTTCATTGCTTGCTCAAAGCTTTGCACAAATACTCTAGCTTTGGTGACTCAAAGCATGTTACTACAGAAGAGAAGCTCAAATTTTCCTCCACGGCTGTCAAACAGAATTGATGAATCGGAAGCTTCAAGAGTGTTTTCAAAGAAGTCGAGATACTATCTCCAAGTATGTGGTACCATCTTCTATGTTTTAAACTGAGCTAGTTACACGATCATGCTAGAGTTATGCACAAAGTTATGAATGCATTACTTGATGAAGATATGTTCAAAGCCCACATTCATATCACAAAATCTGTACTACTCACCTGTAAGCGTTGCTGAAGGGGGTTGCGAGACATTGAAGTCGAGCAGGTTGGAGTTCAGTGAGGTAGTGCAAGCGGAATGTTCAAAGACGTTGATCAGTCTGAGGCTCTAAGGCTCAGACCCTGCCAGATTGAGCAGGACCTTATAACTACATGGGACTGTAGATAGTTGTGCATCTAAGTAGCGCCAAAATGGAAGGAACCACCAAGTTACTTCTGGGCTGCTATGATCAACCAATAGTGTAAACTCCTCTATCAAATCTTATGGAAAGGGATAGAACAGGCCATCAAAGGGCTTGAACTATGGATCCAGACTATCGGGCCTTGAGAGCTGTGCTTATATGATGTTCTACAGTATTCTACAGAGTTCTTGGATGCTCTATCCACATGGCACAGTGATGCAGTGGCACAGTCCTTATTTGAAAGATGTGCTTATCTAAACGCTTCCACCTGCCTTTTTCAGACAAAGGCTTAGTTTGGAAGCTCTTCTCCACGCTTCCGCTTTTTGGCCCATCTACTCCAAAGGCCCTGTGGCACCTTTGGTTGCCCTCTGCGCACTTCCATTTCGCCTCTAACCCCTCTAGAATCACTGTCTACACCATTCTATCACCTATTCCTGCTGCCCACAACCTTTACATTGCTACCCATCGATCTAGCTTGCTGTTAGTGCTCTCAGGTCGCTCCCACAACGGGCAGAGGCCAGCTTCTCGTAGATGCGACGGTTTACAAACAGGTGCAATAAAATCTTCCTTTACCACGACTGTCTGTCAGGGTGTTTGGAATCTGAAAAGGTTTACTGTCACACTATTGTACATAGCCTGTTCTAACTCCAGAGAAGTCACTGTAAATCTCACCTTTAAATGAGTCTAAAAGTCGTGGTAAAGCTATCCTGTTCCGACTGTGTTTGGCCATGGGAAAGAAACAGGATAGGTTGACAGGCACTGAGACTCTCTGCGCTAATGAAAAGGTCTGGACTGTTAGCCTGTCCAGTGGCGGGACAGTGAGAGGATGACTTTCCCCCCAATTTCACGCTTCTTTTGCCGTTTAAGACAGGATCCAGGTACAAGTAACCTGTGTGACACCAAGGAAGTTATCCTGAACTCCCTGTGAAGGCTATCTTTCCATACAATTTCCATACGATAGACAGTCTCAGCGCCTGTCAACTTGTCTTGTGCCTTTTCCACGGCCAAACACAGTCGGAGCAGGATATCTTTACCATGGCTTTCAGACTCAGTCACAGGTAAGCTTTACAGCGACTTCTACGAAGTTCGAACAGGCCATGTACAGTGGCGTGACAGTAAACCTTTCCAGATTCCCAACACCCCGACAGACAGTTGCAGTAAAGGAAGACTTTACTGCGCCTCTCTGTAAACTGTCTCACCTACGGGAATCCCTCCTTTGCCTGTGATGTCCAGGTCGCCACAACATGCACCTGTAAGCCCCCTATACACTGCTGCCTTGCTTGTACACGCCCAAGCTTCGTTCTGCACGCTGCTTTTGGCCCCATATCATCCCCATTCGCTCTCCAGCACTCCTCATCGCTCCTCATCGCGTCAAACCGCTCCTCATCATCTCCTATCGCTCTCACACCGTTGTACTTGTCTCACGTCCCCAGCACAATCATCGCTCACCCACTTTGCTCTTCATCATCTTAACATGTCCTACTCGCCTCCACCATGTCCCAAGAGTCATCCAACTCGTCTCATCCTCGTTTCCCATTCCTCACCTCGTCCAACTACACTCAATGGTCTGGGAATGCGAAGGCATGGTTTCTGAGGCAAGGGCTGTGGGGTATTGTCTGTGGTAGGGTGGTTAAGCCCTCCATCATGGACACTAAAGCATCCACCACCAGAGAGCTGGAGAACATCGATGCCTGGGAGGATAAGTTGGAGAAAGTAGCAGGAGAGCTCTACTTCTGGCTGTTCACCTCCAGAGGCGTCCTGGTGCTCGTTTCAACGCCCATGAGGTGTTATTCGACATCAGGAAGTCGCCTGACGAGTCCCTCACGTCTCTTATGACACGTGTTGACACTGCCATGGAGCAGATCCAAAACCTTCGCCCAGATGCATTCACTTTGGACGATATGGACAAGGAATTGGTCTGTATAACCCTCATTCGAGCTCTGCCTGAGGAATACTCGTTCTTCGCTTCGTCTCTGCAGCTGTTGGACAAGTTTAAGAAGGAGAAGCTGCAGGAGGCATTTGTGGCCGAAGAATTGCTTAGGAAACGCGGAGACAGTGCCTCTGCAGCAGCTGCATTCTCTGTGCACACTCAAGCCCCCTCTGGTTCGCTGTCATGCGAGTTCTGTTCGCTCCCTGGCCATTCCCATTCTACCTGACACCGCTACAAGTCTATGCAAGCTCAGGCTTCGTAGGTAGCACAGTAGAAGGCCTAGGAACGCGGCAAGAATCGCCCCAAGGGTGCCAAAGGTTCTCAAAACACTGCAGCAGCTCAGAACTCATCTGTGCCCGCTTCTATGGCTACTGAATTCGCTGGCAAAGCAAGTCTTCGTTCCAATCCCACTCCCTCCTCGCCACAACTCGTCACTGACACCCTCTGGACCGCAGACACAGGCGCAACTTCTCATATGACGCGTCACAGACACTAGCTACATGACTACACTCCTCACAGAGTGCCTGTGCGCCTTGCCAACAACCAAATCGTCTATTCTGCTGGTTTAGGGTCGATGCTGTTTGTGCCAGAGGTCGAGGGAAAAGGAACAGGTCGTCCGGTGTTGTTCTCTAGGGTTCTACACGTGCCAGAGTTAGGCTCCAACCTCCTCTCAGTCTTGTATTTCGTTTGTCATCATCAATTCCATGTCCATATCTCTTCCCACTCCATGGACTTCGAGCGAGATGGCACCACCCTGTTCACGGCGCCGATCGACGCCTCTAACACCGCCTTCTTGGCTGGTGAAGTGGTCTCTGCACTCGAATCTGCCCAGCTCTCTGCCTCTTCGACTTTGCCTCTCAATGAGTCGCTCTGGCATCGCCGCTTTGCACATTTCCATCACGCTGGTGTCAGGAGCATCGTCCAAGGCTCTCTAGTCGATGGCTGCAAGCTTGACTCGCACACTCCTTCAGATCCTATCTGTGAGCCATGTCTTTCAGGCAAGCTCAACGCTGCTCCCTTCCCATCTTCGTCCTCTCGTGCTTCTAGACCCCTTGAACTCGTCCATTCCGACGTCCATGGCCCTTTACCAGTCCGTACTCCCTCTGGGATGCGCTATTGGGTCACATTCATCGACGACTACACGCGTTATCGCTTTGTGGTTGTGATGAGGACTAAGGATGAGACATTTTCAGCCATCAAACGATTCAAAGCTTGGGCTGAGACTCGTTTAGGGCAAAAGGCTGAGACTCGTTTAGGGCAAAAGGTGGCCTGTCTGCGCGATGACAAGGGTGGTGAATACATGAGCAAAGCGTTCCAGGAGTTCTGTGACGAGCAGGGCATAGCCAGACAGCATACAGTGCGCAACAGGCCTCAGCAGAACGGAGTAGCAGAGCGATTCAATCGCACCTCCGAGGAGGGTATCACTGCTATGCTCCAGGAAGCTAAGCTGCCTTCGACGTATTGGGGAGAGGCTCTCTGCACCTTGGTGTATGTGTTGAATTGCACACCGAGCTCTGCAAGGCCTGGTACAACCTCGTACGAAGCATGGTTTGGGGTGAAACCCAATGTATCCAATCTGCGCATTTTTGGCTCTCTGGCTTATGTCCATGTGCAGAAAGACAAACGCGGCCCTCTGGGTTCGCATATGGAGAAGTGCATCTTCCTGGGCTATCCGGAAGGCTACAAGGGTTGGAGGTTCTACAATCCGTCTACAAAGCGTGTCATCATCTCAGAACGCGCTGTCTTCGACGAAAGGTACCTCCCTGGACTCAAAGATTGGAACTCCACTCTTGCTTCGCTCTCCCTCCCTCCCAGTACTCCTCATTCGACGCCTACATCGTCTTCGGAGTCCTCTGACCCTCAGTCTGTCGACATACCTCCTCTCGTCGTACCAGAGGCTCCAGCTCCTCGTCTTGAGGGGGAGATTGCACCACAGCCTGCGCCTGTTGATAACCAAGACGAGCCAGCTGTTCTCCAAGAGATGCCTGAGGCTGAGCAGCCTCCCATTGCGCCTCGTCGCGCTCCAGAGTCTCCTCCTCGCACTCCTTCGCCTCCACCTGGCCCTGTGCGCCCACTGTCGCCTCCACCAGCTCCTGCTCGCCCAAGAGCCACTCGAGGTCGCTCCATGGTGCCTAAGCCTGTACAGGAGCCCACTCGTCGTTCTACACGGCCACACAACCCTCCTGGTGAATGG
>SWBT01000434.1:0-18432 GCA_005298045.1 Pleurotus ostreatoroseus | reverse complement strand
TCGAGTATCTCCCTGAGTCAAGTCTAGTCACTCGGACTAGCACCCCAAGTCTAGCCAGTTGGGCTAGCACACGTCAAGACAAGTCAAGAAGTCAAGACAAGTCTTAGGTCGAGCATCTCCCTAAGCCCCACGTCAAGATAAGTCCTAAGTCGAGCGATCTCCTTAGGCCCACGTTGTCAAGCCCAGTCCTAGGTCGAGCATCTCCCTAGGTATACGTCACGCAAGCAGTACTACGAGCGGTACACACGTACGAAGTCAAGAAGTTACCAAGTTACACAGCCGAACCAGGGGTGTCAACTTAGGTACACCGCTTAGTGGGCTTTGCCCCACTGCTCCAGACACAGGTCTTATAAGGACTCAGCAAGCATCGCAGGAGCCCCTCCTAAACGAACAACCGTGATAGCCCGGCCAACGTCAAGCCCGGTGAACCGCGGTCTGAGTGTCTATTAGCTTTGCGCTAACACACTTGGAGACAGACACCGGCTTATCGAATACCCATAAATAAAGACCGAGATCCATGAGTCGCGATCTGTGGTTTGAATCCCTGACTAGCCGAAGGTCAGTGATGGTTCACACGCCAGCAGATCGGAGTTTAAATTAAAGTTCGACCGCTTCGACATTGCCTACGCTGGTTCCTTCGTGCACGTAGAATGAGCATCGTAGTAGTGCAGGAGAGGTTTGCAAAGAAAGGTGATAGGTATGTACAGAGTTGATAAGAGGTCTACAATTAACAGGACATTATTGCAACAGCCCGGCGTGATAATACCCCGAGCGCTTATGTCGCTTTAGAGTTTGTTCACGCTCACCCTTCCTTGCCTCTCGCACTCAGCACAATTTGACTTTGGCCATGAAATAAACGGTTCATACAGTGAAGACAAAAAATAATGCAATTGCAATTTTTGCAAGATTTTGTTAACTGTATGACTCAAGAACAAATAGATAAAATCACAAACTAAATATACAGCATGATAGAGCTCAATAAATAATATTTTACACATATATCATAGTTACCATATATAGTAATACTCACTGATCAATAGTGGATTTGTACAATTTTAAGCATTTATTCAAAGTATAAATTGTGTACTGTTACAAGATGATATGAAAAAGTTTGAAATCATAATAATTATATTTACATACTGAACAACAATATAATGTCACATCAATACACAGAGTTTAAAATTGATGTAGTAACAAGCAATATAAAATTGCAATAAAAATACTTTGTAATCTTCACTTACCAAGAAATTATCAATCATACTGATCCTTTGTAGTAAGTATGTCATTATATATTAATAATTTATATAAGTCATGTGACATCAAAAAGACAGCAGTTAAAAGTGAATGACTAGGTTATACACAGAAGACAGAAAATAACGCAATTGCAATTTTTACAAGATTTTATTATGTGTATAGATAGAGGATGAACAAATAAAATCACAAAACAAATATATCACATGATAGAACTCATTCTGAAGTACTTTACAAGTATATCACAATTTCTATATATAGTAACCATCTCTCGTAAATGTTGAATTTGTAAGATTCTGAGCATTATTTTCAATTGTAAATTGTTAATGATTGCGAAAGGATTTAGCAAAGATTTAAGCCATCAAATGTGTCCTTGTATACTGAGAAACAATACACTTTGACATCAATAAACGAGATATCATACTGATGTAGTGGCAATCAAAACAAAACTTGACAAAGACTATGTGATTTCAATATCATACATGTCATCATTTACAACTTGTAAAATGTGTAGTTTTCCTCATACAATACTTCAAATCAATTGATAATATGTGTTCTCACATTTAAGTACAAGATAAATGATATTTGATTGTAAATTTGTTGGCAAATTATATATAGTATTTTATTTGCAATTTTATTTTGATTGCCACTACATCAGTATAATGTTCCGTTTATTGATGTCGAATTATATTGTTTCTTAGTATACAAAGACACATTTGATGACTTAAATCTTTGCTGAATCCTTTCGCAATCATTAACAATCTACAATTGAAAACAATGCTTAAAATCTTACAAATTCAACATTTACGAGAGATGGTTACTATATATAAAAATTGTGATATACTTGTAAAATACTTTAGAATGAGCTCTATCATGTGGTATATTTGTTTTGTGATTTTATCTGTTCGTTCTCTATCTATACACATAATAAAATCTTGTAAAAATTGCAATTGCGTTATTTTCTGTCTTCTGTGTATATAGAATTTATATTTTATACTTATTATCAAATTTTATTTTGCTTGTCATTACATCAATTTGATACTCCGTGCATTAATGTGACATTATAGAACTTTTCAGTATGTAAATATAATTATTATGACTTAAAACTTTACTATATCATCTTGTAACAATACACAATTTATAGTTTAAATAAATGCTTAGAATTCTACAAATTCATTATTAATCAGTGAGTATTACCATATATGGTAACTATGATATATGTGTAAAATACTATCAATTGAGCTCTATCATACTGTATATTCAGTTTGTCATTTGATCTATTTGTTCTTGAGTCATACACTGAACAAAATCTTGTAAAAATTGCAATTGCATTATTTTCTGCCTTCACTGTAGGTGCCTAGCCTATTTCATTGCATAAAGGCAAGTACTTCATCCCAAAATCTACTTTTTTATTGATTGATCCGAGATCTACAGATTTGAACAAACTACTCTACTATGGCTACAGGCTCGTCTCACGCCTCAAGACCCCCTGTCTCTACGGTCCATCACACTCCGCTCGTCATGCCCCAGACTCAAAAGCAGCAGTGCGCTAGAGTTGTCCGATAGCGACGGAGACGAAGTTCAAATCGTCGATGTGCCGTTGGACGCTGCGCCACCCCCAGCTGCAGCGGCAACGGCGCCTGCATTGTCGAACAAGGAATGGCGTAAGGCAGTCTTCGTTGAGGCTTGGGACATGGAAAATAAAACTGCGGAAGAAGTGTTAACTGAGTGCAGAGATCAATGTCTATACAATACGTTCTCACCTTTGACATTGTTGCAGAGGAGCAACGAAAGGGCTGGAAGACCTCTGTCTACAACCATTTCAAGCCGCCGGAGATCGTGACGGTCGATGGTGAGATAAAGTATAGATTTGTCTGTAAGAAGCACCTGTGAGTTTATTGCTTACCTTCTACATGATTTGCAACTGATCATGACTCGTTAGGAATGAGAACATCACACGCGTCCGCTGCGACAGCTCTACAAGCAATCTGGCCCGCCATGCAAAGAAGTGCGATGGACAAGAGGCTCCTGATACCCAGAAGATCACCGAGTTTGCGCACGGATCAACATACTCGAAGGCCCGCATGCGCTTCCTGCTGGCGAAGTGGGTCAGCGTCCGCCATCGTCCCTACTTCATCATCAAAGATCCCAAGCTTCTCGAGATCTTTCGAATGTTGTATGCAAAGGTCGAAGTTCCTCACCCTACTACATTGTCTCGCGATGTTCATGAGATCTTTAAGATTTTGCGCGAGCGGTTGTCGCTGGCACTTGAGGTGAGTACTATCAGTCATTCACGTAACTCTACTTATTGGTGTGTGTATAGAAATACGACAGCAAATTTCATTCGTGCCTTGACGGCTGGACTTGCGCCAAATGTGATATCATTTCTCGGTGTCACAGCTCAGCCAGTGGTCAAGAATAAGCTTCAACACTTTATCCTTGACTTTATCAAGTGAGTACTTTTTCGAACAGTATAGCATCGTCGTTGACACTATATCAAGGCTTTCGAAAGGCCACCGTGGAGAGTATCTTGCCAGCGAGCTTACAAAATGTCTGAAGGAGTATCACATTGACAGAAAGGTCAGTGGTCGCTTCTATATCATGTTCTTGTTAAAGGGAGCACTCTATAGCACAGACACACTGCAGTCTGGGTTGAGTAGCTAATATTACATGGAGAAAGTAATTACTTGCCTGCAGTCTGGGTATCACAAACTACGATTACTCACCTGTTAGTGTTGCTAAGGGGGGAGGGACTTGAAAGTCGGACGAAGCGATGTGTGTAGAATGTAGACGGAGGTCAAGAGATGTTGATCAGTCTGAGGCTCTAAGGCTCAGATCCTGCCAGTAAATATACGCGTTGGGGAGGACCCCGTAACTACGTGGGACCCCAGATAGCCGTGCTTCTTAGTAGCGCCGAGACGGAAGGAACCGCCGAGTTACTTCCGGGCTGCTACGATTGACCAATGGCGTATTGCCCTCTATCAAACCTTATGGAAACGGACGGAACCGGATGGAACCAGGCCATCAAAGGGCCTGGACTACGGATCTAGACTACCGGGCCTTAATGGCCGTGCTTCTATGATGTTCTACGGTATTCTACGGGCTTCTAGAATGTTCTATCCACATGGCACAGTGATGGGATCAATGATAAGTGAAATACTAAACTATAAGGTATTGATAAGACATTATCTAGCGACCTAACCCTAGTGCACCACATAGACACTGCATGAGTGCTAGCGCGTGGGCGTCTAAGGGAAAATCTGTGACACTGGGTTGAGTAGCTAAAGAAGCAGTGAGGACCCACAGACTGCAGGAGCGCGTTCTACGGGCGATTATACGATTACATAAGCGCTAAAGCGCTCAGAAAAGCGCTGGAAAGCGCTGCAAATGAATCAAAGTCAAGATACCAATGGATAGAGCTTCAACAAGTGATCTGGGGAAGAAATGTCCAGTGGATGAAGTGAAGAGAACATAAAGGGGAACCTATCTGTGTAGAAATCGAAATGTCTAACAAAGAAACTGAGTCATAATAAAGGAAACAATGGTGAATGAGACGTGTAAGCAGTACTCATCTAACATTGAGATAGCGGAAGAGGTGCTTAACAGCAGCCCAGTGCTGTTTGTCAGGATTGGAGTTGAAGCGAGCGAGCTGGGAGACAGTGAAGGCGATTTCTGGACGAGTACAAGTGGCCAGATACATCAGAGCTCCCACAGCATTGATATACGGCAGCTTGCCCATCTCAGTGCGTTCCTGAGCATCAGAGGGACACATCTCTTCAGAAAGACGCAGTCCAGGTTGCATAGGAGTGTGAACCGGAGTGCAGCCGCTGAATCCGAACCTCTCGAGCATGTCGACGATGTACTGACGCTGGGAGAGGGAGATGGTACGGTTGGGACGATCCCTGATGATCTGAATGCCCAGGAGACCAGTGGTAGGACCAAAGTCACGGAGATCGAAGCGTTTAGAGAGCTGAGTGACGACCTTGTCAGATTCCTGCTCAGAAGTCGAGGAGATAGTGATATCATCGATGTAGATGGGGATGATGATGCGTGTAGGGCCCTTCCTGTAGACATAGAGGGAGGAGTCCGATTTGACACGCTTGAAGTCCATCTTTTCGAGTTCCTCGTGCAGTTTCTGATTCCAGACACGTCCAGCTTGCTTCAGACCGTACAGAGACTTCTTCAGACGAAGGACATCGCCAGGGTTGCCAAAGTGATAGCCCTCTGGCTGCTCCATGTTGATCTCCTCCTCGAGTGTGCTGTTGATGAAGGCATGAGAGATATCGATAGAGCGGAGATGGAGGTCCTCAAGAGCAGAGAGAGCGAGCACAGTGTGTATGGTGGCCATCCAGACAGTGGGAGCGAAGGTTTCAGTATAGTCGAAGCCAGGGCGTTGACTGAAGCCTTTAGCAACGAGACGGCCCTTGTAACGCTCTATGGAACTGTCAGGATTGAACTTCTGAAGTAGAACCCACTTGCAACTAATCGTTGTGCGTCCAGGAGGCAGCTTGCACGGCTCCCAAGTTCCATTAGCGATGTGAGCCTGGAGTTCGTCATCTGCTGCGGCCTGCCACTTGTTTGCATCTGGTCTGCACAGAGCCTCCTTCAGATTTCGAGGATCTGGTATAGACTGGCCGGAGTACATACATCTCTCCAAGCGCAAACTCGTCCTGTTTTGATTCATCTGTAAAGAATCCTCGCGATACGGCACAGAAGCAGCTGCAGGAGCATGAGGTCGCTCAACTGCAGGCTCTGGCGCGTTCTCCTGCCGATTAGATGGCCGAGGAGCAGGCGAAGAGTGTGGCTTGTACTGTGGAGCCTTCCACCATTCACCAGGAGGGTTGTGTGGCCGTGTAGAACGACGAGTGGGCTCCTGTACAGGCTTAAACACCATGGAGCGACCTCGAGTGGCTCTTCGGCGAGCAGGAGCTAGTGGAGGCGACAGTGGGCCTACAAGGCCAGGTGGAGGCGACGGAGTGCATGGAGGAGACTTTGAAGCGCGACAAGGCGCAATGGAAGGCTGCTCAGCCTCAGACATGTCTTGGAGAACAGCTGGCTCGTCTTGGTTATCAACAGGCGCAGGCTATGGTGCAATCTCACCCTCAAGATGAGCAGCTGGAGCATGAGAGGAGGAATGTCAATAGATTGAGGATCAGAGTACTCCGAAGACGGTATAGGCGTCGAATGAGGAGTGCTGGGAAGGAGGGAGAGCGAAGCAAGAGTGGAGTTCCAGTCGTTGAGCCCAGGGAGGTACCTTTCATCGAAGACAGCGCGTTCTGAGATGATAACACGCTTTGTAGACGGATTGTAGAACCTCCAATCCTTGTAGCCTTCCGGATAGCCCAGGAAGATGCAATTCTCCATATGCAAACCTTAAGCGCAGCATTTGTCTTTCTGCACATGGACATAAGCCAGAGAGCCAAAAATGCGCAGATTGGATACATTGGGTTTCACCCCAAACCATGCTTCGTATGGAGTTGTACCAGGCCTTGCAGAGCTTGGTGTGCGGTTCAACACATAGACCAAGGTGCAGAGAGCCTCTCCCCAATACGTCGAAGGCAGCTTAGCTTCCTGGAGCATAGCAGTGATACCCTCCTCAGAGGTGCGATTGAATCGCTCTGCTACTCCGTTCTGCTGAGGCCTGTTGCACACTGTATGCTGTCTGGCTATGCCCTGCTCGTCACAGAACTTGTGGAATGCTTTGCTCATGTATTCAGCACCCTTGTCATCGCGCAGACAGGCCACCTTTTGCCCTAAACGAGTCGCAGCCCAAGCTTTGAATCGTTTGAAGGCTGAAAACGTCTCATCCTTAGTCCTCATCACAACCACAAAGCAATAACGCGTGTAGTCATGGATGAATGTGATCCAATAGCGCATCCCAGAGGGAGTACAGACCGGACTGGTAAAGGGCTATGAACATCAGAGTGGACGAATTCAAGGGGTCTAGAAGCACAAGCGGACGAAGATGGGAAAGGAACAGCGTTGAGCTTGCTTGAAACACAAATACGACCTGAAGGAGTGTGGGAGTCGAGCTTGAAGCCATCGACTAGAGAGCCTTGGACGATGCTCGTGATGCCAGCATGATGGAAATGAGCGAGGCGGCGATGCCAGAGCGACTCATTGAGATGCAAAGTCAAAGAGGCAGAGAGCTGAGCAGATTCGAGTGCAGAGACCACTTCACCAGCCAAGAAGGCGGTGTTAGATGCGTCGATCGGCGCTGTGTCCATGGCGTGAGAAGAGATGTGAACATGGAATTGATGATGACGAACGGGATACAAGACTGAGAGGAGGTTGGAGCCTAACTCTGGCACGTGTAGAACCCTAGAGAACAACACCGGACGACCTGTTCCTTTTCCCTCGACCTCTGGCACAAACAGCATCGACCCTAAACCAGCAGAATAGACGATTTGGTTGTTGGCAGGCGCACAGGCACTCAGAGTTGTGAGGAGTGTAGTCACGTAGCCAGTGTCTATGAGGCGTCATATCGAGAATGGCGTCTGTTTCTGTAATCCACAGGATGTCAGTGACGAGTTGTGGCGAGGAGGGAGTGGGATTGGAACGAAGACTTGCTTTGCCAGCGAATTCAGTAGCCATAGAAGCGGCAACAGAGGAGTCCTGAGCCGCAGCAGCGTTCTGAGAGCCTTTGGCACCCTTGGAGCGATTCTTGCCGCGTTCCTGGGCCTTCTGCTGTGCCGCCTGCAAAGCCTGAGCTTGCATTGACTTGTAGCGGTGGCAGATGGACTGGGAATGACCAGGGAGCGAGCAGAACTCGCATGAGAGCGAACCAGAGGGGCTTTGAGTGCGCACAGCGAGTGCAGCTGCTGCAGAGGCACTGTCTCCGCGTTTCGTAAGCAATTCTTCGGCCACAAACGCCTCCTGCAGCTTCTCCTTCTCAAACTTGTCCAGCAGCTGCAGAGACGAAGCGAAGGACGTGTATTCCTCAGGCAGAGCTCGAATGAGGGTCATACAGACCAATTCCTTGTTCATATCGTCCAGAGTGAGCGCATCTGGGTGAAGATTTTGGATCTGCTCCATGGCAGTGTCATCACGCGTCATAAGAGACATGGGGGACTCATCAGGCGACTTCCTGATGTCGAATAACACCTCATAGGCCTTGAAACGAGCACGAGGACGGTTCTGGAGGTGAACAGCCTCCAATTTCTGCCACATCAGGCCTGGGTTCGAGGCTATACCTGCAAAATGCGCCTCCTGCTCTTGAGAGACAAACACATAGTCGTCTCATCCGCCTTATCCTCCCATGCGATGCTGTTCTCCAGCTCTGTAGAGATGAAGACCTTAATGTACATGATGGAGGGCTTAGCCACTCTACCAGTGATGACATTCTACAGCTCCTGCCTCATGAATCAAGCCTTTGCATTCTCTAACCACTAAGTGTAGTTGGACCATGTGAGGAGTGGGAAACGATGCTGAAACAAGTGAATATTATGAAGACAAGTAGGACGTGGAAGAGCAATGTGAAGCAATGTGAAAGAGCAATGGTGGTGCTGGAGACCGTTCAAGACTTGTATAATGCTGTAGAACAGATGAGAGATGATGTGAAGCGATATAAATCAATGAGGAGGGATATGGAGTGCCAAACAGCGAATAGAGACCATGTAGAGCTACGAGTAGCTTGGAGGACAAAGTGGAGGCTTATACAGGCAGCAGTATATAGAAGTTTACAACTGCATGCAGCAGCAACCTGAATCATTCTGAGAGCACCGACAATGAGCTGGAGCAATGGATAGCAATGTAGAGGCAGTGAACGGCAAGAATAGATGATAGATTGTTATAGACAGTGAGTGATCTCAGAGTGGCTAGAGGCCAAATAGAAGTGAGTCTTCAGAAGGCAACTGTCACAGAATCTTTGAAGGAGGTGGACCAAAAAGCAGAGGTGTGGAAACAATCTTCTACACTTGGCCTGTGTCTTAAAAAGGCAAGTAGAAGTGCTCAAATAAGTGCTCCATCTAAATTGGGCAGATGGGTACCAAATAAGTGCTGGTTCTTAAAAAGGCACTGTAAAAGTGCCTAGACAGTGTCAAATGGGCCAAAGTGAATGTGCACGGGGTAAGATAGGCCCACAATACAAAATTCCCGGCTACAAGGACTACTGCAACAGGGAGAAGCCTGCTCTAATTGATGCTTGCTGAAGTGTTTTAGCAGATGCAGACCCTGAACACCGTTGACCGCCTATGTTGCTTTGCTCAACCTGAATTTGTTGACACCAAGTATAAGCTCGAGTTAGCTTACATAAGCTATTCTGCAGTGCAGATTCTTGCAGCGGCAAAGTACAGTAATTGACGCCTCCTTGAGCCACCCCCCATTCCTTGAGCCACCCCTGTCCTGAGCTCTTCCTGTTTATCTTAAAATTCCGGGAAAATTCATGGGCACAATTACAATACACATGCACTTGTATCCTAAATTTGGAGTTATGATATCTTGTTTTGACGATGTGAAAAATCCCTGAAGGCCCATTTCTGGTACTTTCAAAATCACTGACAAGCTTCTTTGATTTTTTACTGATGATGTAATAGCCCAAAGAGGCCTATAATTTACAGTAATGTATAATCATTATATAGAAGTGTATTACAACAAGAATCGAAGAGAAAAACGCCATAATGCTTGCAGGAGGCGGGTCTGAACGATGAGAAGCCTGCATCTGGCGCGGCGATTTTGAGCGCTAAGACGCCGATTTCAGCCTAATATGGCAGGTGGCTCAAGGACTGTCGCGAGCACAATTTCAGCTCTGGCTTCGTTTTGCTTGTCGACTCGTATGTTCTCACTCTTTCCTTACAAAAATATTTAAGCATATAGCTTACATGCACATCAGTATTTTGTATCATTTTCGTGGCAAAAAGTGTCATTGAGCGTCCGCTGTACGCCGCCCAAATTTGGGTGGCTCAACGAGCGGTCAATTACTGTATATGTTGTCAAGGTCCTTCATATCTGCTGAGCTTTTTTTTTACCAGGGTGTGGGGAAAAATGCTTTACGCATTCGACTATCTGCTGAGCTTTCAGCAAGCAAAGGCTGGATTTCCCGCTTGTTTCCTGAATGTGAGGCTGGCTTTGCTGCTCCTGTTTCATGCTATATCTCTCTTCATTGGACAGGAATATTACAGCAATAGAGAGATGAGAGCTAGCAAGAGTGAGACAAAGGTCTGCAGCATTAAACACATTTCACATACCACATACTGATGATGCAGCAAAGAGAGACAAGGTACAGATATCTGCTTGATGATTTTGGCATCAGCTTTTTGGACTCAACGGCCAACAGGGTATGTCTGGTATGTTGACTTTGACAGTGAGTGTACCTTGCCGTCGAGCTGAGGTACCCTAGTCTCGGCGCCTGACGCTGCTGACATCCCAATTTGGGAACCCTGTCAGCAGCGTCTGGTGTATAACGCGAGCGCTAAGGGGGGGTCTGCAGTTCGCTCGCTCGCGTCGGGCGCTAAGAAAGCCTACGTCTCTCGTCTCGTCCAGCTGGACGTTTACACACCCGTGAAGCAGTAATGGAGCTTATATCCGATTCTCACATGCTTCATGTACTCGTATGAGGTGGTAAATTAGGTTTATATGATAGGAATTCTATGTCAAGCGCAACCGGCCCTTAAGAGCACATTGGCTCATTTGGTAGGGACAGCGACGCGTCTGCGAGTCGCATCGTATCCCAAAGCATCACTAAAGACTGGCATTTGGTCCCGGGATAATATTAAGCCGCATTGGTATACTTACAGGGTCATATCACTACGACAACACTCGGACACAACTTAGGTTGAAGCTCTTTAGCATTATTGATTAACTATCGGGCCCAGATCCATCTACATCGAATTATACAGCTTTTGTATGGCTACTAGAATTTCAGGGAGGGTCTTGGTTGTCAAATACAGTGCTGCAACTTGGTTCAGCAGCCGGTTCAGTCATTGAATGCACATAGTGGTCATCCAGGCTTCTGCCGCGCGAAAACTGATCAAAAAAGTGACTGGTAGCGCACAATAGTGCTACACTAGGTGAGATGTATGTAATTTGAGACCTCCCACCTCAGAAATCATTCAGAAGTACGTGAACACCATGGACAAGAGACGTGGGGTCGGATTAGCGCCCGACGTGAGCGAGCGAACTGCAGACCCCCCCTTAGCGCTCGCGTTATACACCAGACGCTCACGACAGGGTTCCCAAATTGGGATGTCGTGAGCGGATGGTTCGAGACTAGAGGTACCCATTGCTGACGGCTGAGACCGAATATGCCATCTTCTGTGTTCACAGCAGCCATAGTCAGTCACTGCTTGCATCCTGCTCGCTGTGGACAGCAATAGCCAGTCTGAATGTGTATCCTGCAGATTGGCTAGTTCCTCGCATTCATTGCGCAAGCCGTGACCATTGCGCAACATACGTATTTCTTTCAAGTGTACCCTATCTGCCTCTAATGTCGCTTCAGTCAGCCATGTCTTTGTTGGCTGGCTATGATTTGCCATCTTCCTCCAGCTTTTCCTCATCCTCGGCGTTCTGCACACT
This sequence comes from Pleurotus ostreatoroseus, assembly GCA_005298045.1. Taxonomy (NCBI): domain Eukaryota; kingdom Fungi; phylum Basidiomycota; class Agaricomycetes; order Agaricales; family Pleurotaceae; genus Pleurotus; species Pleurotus ostreatoroseus. Next base: position 6,669 of record SWBT01000434.1, on the reverse strand, counting down.
CTGGCGACGGACTTGACATCCTTGTGTCACTTTCACATTTCCATGTGTAGTGCCGTCACCCTCGTCTTCACAGCCGAGGGTGTCAACCAAAGCATCTTCTCTGACCACACCTTGCTCGATGCAATCGGTTGCAGGGTGGCTCATCTCACCATCATTGACATTCTCTGGACCATCCAGTTCACCTCTGAGGAGGACTGGCTCATGTTCTACATCTTCAACTCCATGGACATTGGCGGCCTCACGACTCCTAGCCGCCTTCGCCACACCATGTCTGTGCACAACATGCACAGAAACGGATACATGGCCGGCTATGCCGCAGCTGGCTCCATTGGATCCATGAAATATGACGCCAAGATGAACAGCATAGCAGGCCCGCTCAGGAGCAGTGCCAGTTCCAAGAACAGGATCATAGAGGTGCACAGTATGAAGATCAACGGTGTGCACCAGGTTGCCCTCATCAGTAGCTACAATGCGTAAGGGGTCCGTACACTCCTGATGGATGTCAGAGCTACCAGTCTCGGAGTCAGAGCAATCTCTCCAGTTCTTGTATGCTCACAGACTGTCTTTTTACGATGTCATGAATGTTCCACATACCTTATAATACTTGCCACTTGTATATACTACTCAATTCTTCTCCATTTATGCTTCCCTATACAGTACGTGTGGTGACCTCGCTGGTGACCTCCCGCTTAAGGCAGCCGAGGTCACCAGCTGCATACACGGTGTACGCGCCGCATTTGGTAGGTCAGCGCTTGTCCACTCATCTCCGTGATGCACACATGCCGCACGCATGCAGTGGTTGCTCGCTCACCGCCCTCGCTTCTCGTCCCCACCCACGACAACCTCGATGAGCACAATCGGTCTCGCAGCACCGTAGCCTGCGGCGACCTCTCGAAATCCTACTATATGCACCCCTAATACTGTTTAACTTATCTCATCCTATTTTTTCACCCGCCCCTGTCGCCCTCTGCAAGCCCAGTGCCAAAGGACCCTGAGACAGCTCGAAGGCTCGCCCGCTCTGTCTCGCTGCATGGCGCACCCATCGGCCCTGTCGGCTAGTTCATCTGGTGAGTGCACCCTCGTCTCGTCGCTTCCATGGGCCCGCAATCGCTCACGATGAATCCCGCAGAAGCTCACAGTCCTGGAGTCCATCCCAGCGGGACAGAGACCTCTGCGCGCACCCAGAGGTGGTCCCCCACCCTGTGAATATAAGAAACCGTCCCGACCGTTGCGGCAGGCATCCTGAGCGTCGCTGAACCACGACGCCTGGTCTCGTATTGTGAAATATCTCCTCCTCGTCTTATCTCTGCTTCACTCACACGTTCTGCCACCTTTTTACGGTCAGTATTTACATTAAAGTGTCTTATTATACTTTGTATATGTCTATTAACATCATCCCTTACTGTCCGTCGACGCCCGCCGGTAAAAAAAGTGCACGACTCGCTCGCGCTCGCACCAAGCGGAACACGCAAAGGACGTCGACTACGCCGGACCCTCTCCCTCCTACTGCCTCCAACACCGACGAGCTCGACTAAGACGGGCTCGTTTCGATGGACCGACACGACACCGTTCATGTCGACGGTTTTGCGCCCAAGGACATCACGTTCACCCCTATCGTCACCCTCGCCGCGGCGCAGCTTGCAGCAGCGGGCGACGGCCGCTGCGTCACCTTGCAAGGTGCCTGGACGCTCTAGATAGCGAGATCCATCAGATCCGCATGGATCTGGTGGCAAGCAAACAGGCCGACACTGCCACAGGCAAGTCTTACAGGCGGCACATCCAGAACTACATCCCGTGGTGGGAGAACAGCTAGGACGAGCTCTCCAAGCTCGACCTGTGCTGCGTCCGACTGCCTGCCGAACTCATCACGCCCGCAAAGGCGTTTCTGTTCATCAACAGTGAAAGAAGCCGTAAGAAGGTCGGTCTCTGTCGTGCGAGCCTTGCTGCACACTCGCTCACCTACCTTCACCCACAGCGAAAAGTAAGCTCCAGAGAAGAGATTGTCGGTTCGGCGTTGGGCCGTCATGCGATCTCGCAGGTGATCAGCGCGCTTGAAGCGCGGCGAAGGGACTGTCTTCATCAGTTTCGCAAAGACCTCAACCCTGACGTCCGAATCGCCTTACGCGAGGACGAGCAGATCAAGGAGATCGAAGCAGCTGCCAAATACGACGAGCCGAAGCGCATCGCAAAGGCGCAGGCTCTCAAGGCGGCCGATACATCAGCGGGTACGTGTAATACGTACTGTGTGTCAATCATTTCTAACCCTTCAACAATCCCAGACACATACACGGAGGCGCAACTGTTTACAGTTGCGAAGAGGTTCCTCGACATTACATCCGGCCCAAAGAAGCTCGCCGTCGAGGTCTGAGACCGCGCGCTGGTCTTGACCGCTGCGTGCACGGCGTTCTGTGGAGACAGCCAGCGCATTCTCTTGTGGTCAGACCTTTTTGTCAAAGAGATCCCCGACAAGATCATGGTACGTACTCTCTGTTCCTCTGTTCCCAACAGACACTGATCTCGAAGGCCAAGGCGCTTGCTGTGCTCGCGGACAACGCCAAGCACAATCAACACGGCCGCATCGATGAGTTCGGAACCATACGACACCGTCACATAGAGCTTTGTGCTATCGGCGCACTGGCTCTCCATTTCTTCTGCTACTTCCACGTCCTCAACAGTCCACTCCCGCCGCTCCCACCCGACTTTGACAACCGCGATTACAGTGAGTACGGCTATCGCCCATGATACAGCAGCCACGTCTTCCCGGGCAAGAGCTTGGACAGCGAGATGTCCTACGAAAGTAAGTCATTCAGCATAGCAATAACGATGCTTGTGCTGACCTCAGCCTGTGTACAGACCATCGCACGCGCATTCGCACTGTGCACAAACACGCGGATATCGTCATCACGAAGGTGACCCACGTCGGCCAAGTGTTCACCGGAACAAGCACGCGCTCCCACGGATCGAGCATGGACGACACGAAGGCTCTCGGTGGATGAAACAAGCACAGCAGCGTCTTTCGGTCGTGCTACGATTGTACGCTGCCGCTATTGACTCTCCTCGGTGCCGCCATGTTCAATGGGCGGGATCCAGGCTCGTACAACCTCCTGTGGGTGAGTGCACCATCAGACTGAGTTGAATATCTCGTCCTCATTGTCTGCTCTGCTCAGATCCTTCGCTGTTCATGATGTCACAGATCTTTCCGTGGATCGAAGCGGAGGAGGCGTCGCTCAAGCTCTGTCAGAACACGAACGCGCACGCTCGGAATCTAGCGCTTACGCAGTTCTTTAAAGTCCTCAAGTGGTTCCGCCACGTCCTCGTGCAGGACATGGCGGTCCTCTATTTGAGCCGGCCCCAAGCCCTCATCTTCATATTCAGCCCCTTCAACACCCTCAACTTTCGCCAATTTGCATTGGGTGCAAAGCTCAAGATCGACGCAGCTGAAGAGACCGCTCGCCTGCGGCTGCAGAACCTACCGGAGAACCTCGTGCGCAGTGTTCAAGGCGCCATGACGAACATGGACCTCAAACTCGAGCAAGATCGCAAGGCAAGTGCCGCTCGTCTGGCGACCCTCGAGACCAACCTCGACGGCCTCAAGGAGCTGCTGACAGAGGCTTTCGCCAAGCCGTCGCAGAAGCGTCGGCGCAGTAAGTTGCTCCTCGGGCGTTGAACGGCGAACAGATTGCTCACTCTTGTTGCAGTGTCTGAATCACCCGCCGCCTCGTCTACTGGCACGCCGCCGCCGGCCATCAGCCAGCGCAACTCAAGGCTGCTATACACACCGCCGGCACTTGCTGCAGTGTCTACGTCGACGGTGGCAGTACCTCCGGCCCCACATCCGCACTCGTCGCATCTGCTGACGCCGTCACCTGCAGACTTCGAACAAGCGTCCATGCAGACGTTCGAGCATGTGTCTGCCCCGCTCACCACGTTGTCTCATCTGCAGCAGCTGCCGCCTCACGGCTTGCTGCCCACCATCGCGCACTCCAATGTTACCATCATCATACCGCTCGCCTCGCCCACCCAGATGCTCTGTCCCCTGCCTGGTGCTTTCGAAGCACCGCGGTCCACCGCTCAGCCCGTTGCTGTGCCGGCCGATGTCTGTATGCAGGCCTCTGAGCCGGCGCACTCTGAAGATGTGCCGCACACCTTGATGCCTCCTGCCAACGGACATGGTGCAGGCGCATTGCCACCGGCACCGCCTCTTGCCCTTCATCAGCTTACGCCTCCGCACAGCCAACCAGACGACCCGCAAGCTGCCGCCAAGTGGGTGGCGCTTGTCAGCAAGCATCGGAACATCAACATCAGCCAACACCCCACCTGGTTCTATACGAACGGCGAGTGGATCCCGGTGTACGAATATCGTTGCGTGCAGTGCGTCATGGACATATGGGATGAGTGGGTGGACGGACACACCCCGTACCTCCCAGTCCGATTCATGATCGATGTTAGAGGCGCCAAATGGCGATTCAATGATCACAGCCTGAAGACCGAAGCATGGCGTCGCTCCAAGGTGATCAATTTGGTCGAGACACTTCAGAAGAAGCTGGGTTGGAGCATCACTCTCGTGCGCCGCTTCCTCGAGGAGAAGTACGGGTCTTTCACTGCACGAAAGTTCTGTGACTATCTCACGAAGAACTTGAGTAATGTGCTTGCTGCTGCCAATGCTTTCCCTTAGTAGTTCTATCAGTCTTGTCTTTGTTGTTTTTGACTTTGTCAATCGTGATCGGGAATCGGTGTGCCGACTATGTCAATGAATTATATGCATTACACAAAGAGTGATTTCAATTGCAATGTTCCTATGGTTGGAAAATAAGTGTGGCAGATACATAGACCAAGAGTTAGAGATAGAAATAGTTCGTAAAGGTCTACAGCATGAATACACTTGATGAGTGCTCTTGATGCAGGTATTGTTTGCATCTCAAGCTTCACATATGGAGCAGTGATCTGATTTCCTCAGTGTCTACCTTCCAGTATTTGCCCTCGAATACACTGTTGCGGTAGAGTTTGTGTTGTAGAGACAACAAGTGCAGGCATACCTGGTCGCAGAGCACACAGAATCGTGTTGGGGGTACTTGAGCACAAAAACAGATGAGATTCATATTCCAAAAATAGCATGAGTGACTTGCAAGGAAGAGATGAGGATAGCAGTAGCAAACAAAGGACCACAGTACACTGCAGTGGTGAGGAGAACAGTACGTGCAAGCTACTAACTAATGCTAGACAGTTGCAAAGGCCAGCTTCTGCAAAAAAAGAGGGACGAAGGGCGCCATCGGCCTCAGACTGAGTGCGCCACTCTCGAAGCAAAGAAGCTGAAACTCGGCCATCAATTCTTGGCCGTAGGGCAGCTCCGACGAGTGTGCGATGACCTGCTCCTCGCCGCAGTTGTTGATCGAGAACCCTTCGAGAGCCTGTCAGAGCAGTCAAGATGTAAGTCAGCTGCTCTCTGTGTGGTTGATCATGCACAGCGTGCAGCTGACGTACCTCCGGACCTGTGTGAGCACGGACGCCGCGAAGGTAATGCTTGAGGGCACCGCTCGCCTCGACGTCGAAGGCAGAGCGGGTGTCGACTCCGTCGATCAAACTGCAGAGCATGCGCAGACCGTCTGCTGCGTCGCGCCACTCTGAGTGCAACTGGATATGCGGCACCTCTTCGAGCCAGAGGCCGACGAATGTGACGCCGTTCGTCCCGCTCATGTCAAAGCGGACGTCGTGTCCGCGGCAGAGGCGGCCCGTGATCGTCAGTGTGACGGGGCATCACACCGTCGTCCCGGGGCAGGCCAGGTCCCTCAACGTCTTCTTCGAGAGGACGGTGCGGACCAGATCGTCGTCTTCTTGCGGGGTGCCATTGTCGGTGTCGTCGCGACGGCGGCGTGCGACGGGCTGGAACTCAAACGAGCTCACGGGGTATGTCAGACCGCCGACGTCGCGCAGCGCGACAAAGAACGGCGGTGGCATGCCGGCACTGCAAGGAAGGGCCGCCTGCGGCCGTGGAAGATGAGGGCGAGGTGTCAGACATGGCGGGCACGGTGAAGAGAGAGCTGTCCAACAGCACTCACCTCTCGGCCTGACATCCCGTCCAGTCCGCCTCCAATTTCAACGCTAACCGAAGAGCATCCCTCGCTCTTCGTCGGCGGCGTACGCGAGGACGCACGCACGGGACGCAGTGCCGTTTCAAGCCGGACGGCGCCGGCGCACCTTGCGAGTACGCATCCTGTCGCGGTCGCATGTGCAATCGTGGGGCGGCTGGCCCGCCGACCACACGGGTGCGCACGCGGTGCTTGAGGGATGGTCGAGGGACGATTGAGGTGGGGCAGACGGCGGCGACGACGACGAGCGAGGTCGTCGCGGTTCGGCACCCCGCGCACACGTTGTGCGCGCGCACGCGTCGCGTGCGTCTCGTGCGTGTTGGCGCAGCTGCCGTGCGCGCGGGGCTTGAGGGACGGCTGAGGCGGGACCAGGCGGAGGTGGCGATGGCAACCACGAGTGAGGTCATCGCGGTTCAAAACAAACACGTCAGCGCCACGCGAGACGCGGTGAATGCGGACGCGTCGCGTGCGTCGCACGCGCGTTGGCGCCGCCGCTGTCGTCCGGCCGTCGACGGACCACACTGACCCGGTCGTGCGCCGCCGCCCCGCGTGCACGCCGCGCTGCCTGTCCGTCGCGGAGGCC
>SWBT01000568.1:0-18545 GCA_005298045.1 Pleurotus ostreatoroseus | reverse complement strand
CTTGGTTACAAACCCTGAACTACGAGTCTGTTGCGTTTGTTCAGGAATAAGCGATTTATACAAGTCTTAATACACTTTCTCACGGGATCATCATATGACCCTTAGCCATCATAAATGACACCTACCTGATTACGATTCGGATCAACCTCGGATGTCGCTACATGGTGCATTAGTACTTTCAAAACCTGAACCACTTCGTTTTGTTCAGGAATATGGATCAAACGTCTGGATCTCACAATATATAGCTCCGCTATCTTTATTCAGCAATCCTTATGGCTCCGAATCTCGTGGGAATTGTATTCTTCGATCAACTTGGATGGCCGCTTCTCAACCGCCCAAGATATGGATTAAGCTTCCCTGAAGGCTGATTTGCTGATTCATGCAAGCTGGAAGACGCGGTTTGGAGGCGGTCGTCGTAGACCTTGAGGACGGATTGCACATGCTGCAGGCAGTGGTCTTACCATACGATAAGGTATTGTCCCCCTAGTTCTTGGCTGTGCAAGTGGAGGATGATTTTATGCGTACGCCACTACCTGGTATTATCGATAGCATGGTTCTGAACACTGCGGCCACCATGAGAGCCCTGTGTTCATTTGTTCACTTATCTAGGCGCTACAGCGACTGTCTCAAACATTCGATATTCCCATGCTACGCCTTGTGAGTCAGGATTCGCAAAGTGATAAAGTGTATGGCCTCGCACTGCGCAAAACTGATACTTGTCCTCTTCATCTTCCCTTAGCCATGCCTAGGGACAATGGGTACGTCCTGCTCAAACAAGCAGAGCTCCCGCTACGGCCTGGTAGTCCCTTCGTCAGGAACGTGAAACAGCGCATTCTCATAAGCGCAAGCGTCATTTCTGGCGTCCTGTTATTGGCTTTCCTATGGATCATCTCCCCAAGCATTCTGCGGCAGCTTGGGTTTGGATACTCACAGGCAGATGCACCTCTATACGAAGCGCAGCTGGAAAACGAGCCTCTGAAGCAGTGCGCTGCTAACATTCCCCCTCCGGCTACACCGCCTGCACCAGTGAATCTTTGGGCATCGCTTACGGCCCCAGAGACAGTCGCGATCTCACAGTGGCTCTCGGACCCGGCCAAGAACCTTAACCTGACCGCTGCGGACATCGCCACCCTTACTGACAACTTCATCTTCCTTGTTGAAGCCTATCGTCCCCCAAAGTCCGCAGCACTCGAATATCTCTCTTCGCCGAGCGAAGATACCCTTCCTGCGAGATACGCGCGGGTCACCATTCACCACGGTGGTTTTGCTATCGAGCCCGTCATCAAAGATTATCTCGTAGGCCCACTGCCCGTCAGCGAGCAGACGACGTTCAGAGAGCTCAAGGAGATATACCATCGTGATGACATACCATTCAATGCCAGGATGTTTACCATCCCGACTGAATTATCGCCGTTGATCATACAATACATGCCGAAACTGGCGGCGGTCACCCAGGTAAGTCTTCATCACGCCTATCTATACTTTGTCACTTACATATCGGCATTTAGGACCTTTTCGGCGGTGTCGCTCTTGGACTGCCGAACGATACTCTAGTAGCGGGTAGCAGTGGGCCATTCAGCTTTGATGGATCCTTCCGTCGTACCTGGGTTTCGTGGAGAAAGAATGTAGCAGGTCCATACCTCCATCCGGTCAACTTCTTCCAGTACGTAGACTTGAGCGGCACGGATACCTCGCAGTGGAAGGTCCTCAAGGTAACACTTCCACCCATCATTCACATTAGTATATGAGTACTGAAATATGTGTTAGGTTGTCTACAACCACCAAATTTTCCCATCCATCGATGCCTTTCTGGAAGCCTACAACAACGGTACCCTCCGCCGTCTTCCTGGACGCCCAGATCAGACCGAAGATGTCGAATGGTCGACTCGCCACCTCCCCAAGAATTCTATACCGAGGGACCTTGACCACTTACCCGGTCCGCGCCAGGTGTCATTTGCGGGCTTGCGCTTCAGGGTCGACCGTGCCCGCCAGTACATCAGCTGGATGGGCTGGGGTATGTACCTTGGCTTCGATAGAGACATGGGAATGAGTCTCTGGGACATCAACTTCATGAAAGAGAGAATTGCGTATGAAGTGAGGAGCCTGCCGCATGTGATTGACAACATCACTGAGTTTCTCCGTAGATCTCGCCGCAGGAAGCAATGGCGCAGTACGGTGAGTCAGTTGTTCGTATTTGCGTAGCCTAGCTCACGAGTGCAATGTCCAAAGCCGGAAACGATCCTATGCAAGCTACGACGGCGTGGCAGGATCGTTTCTTCGGTATGGTATGGTATTTCACTCAAACGTAAGTAAGATCGCACAACTGACGTCTATATAGGGTGCTGCTGTTCGTGACATGTTACCCGGCTACGACTGCCCATACGAGGCGGTGTATCTCCCTGCTACAACACATGGAGCGATGGGCAGTATCATGCGGGAACGGGCCATCTGCGTCTTCGAACAAGATACAGGACGTCCCATCACCAGACATACAGGGTACCTTAAGGGCGAGTTTGGTGCCGTGAAAGGCTATGCCTTGATAGTGCGTAGCATCTCTACGGTTGGCAAGTACGTGATCTCGTTTCGGTTCACTCCCGTATGGTCGGTGGCAGCTGACATACATTAAAACTGCCAGCTATGACTACAGTGAGTCCCTTGTGCTTTGGCTGATTCATACGTCCTGATCCTTTCATAGTGGTACGTCGATGTTCTGTCACCTTTGACACGATCTCATTAAAGTTTAGTTTGATTACATCTTCCAAACGGATGGAACCATCGAAGTGCGAGTCTCCGCCTCAGGATACTTGCAGGGTGGCTTCTGGGAAACCGCTCAAACTGGGTACGGAACCGCTATCCGTGACACCACGAGTGCGTTTCTTCCTCGCTGTCACTGGATGTTCGGTTCGGACTCACATAGCCTTCTACAGTGGGTTCGCTGCATGATCATGTCATCAACTTCAAAGTTGACTTGGACGTCGTGGGCACCAAGAACTCGCTCCTGTACACCCATACCGATCAAGAGGAGGTCACGCACCCGTGGCTCGATGACGATTGGGGCACGACCGTGATCCAACAGAAGATCACGCGGGACTTCATCGACAATGAGGACAATGCGCTCCTGAAGTTGCCCCACAACCTGCAGGGTGGATACTCCATCGTCAACCAGGACGCGAAGAACCGCTGGAATATTGCACGCGGATATGCCATCCACCCTGGCTATTCGCCTGTCTACAACGTAAGCCCTTATTACTGCCACCCCTATCGCAGGGGCTGACTACACCCGCTGTCAGACGGTTGTGGGATCTAAACGACTGCTCAAGAACGCGAACTGGGCACTGTACAACCTCGCGGTGTCCAAGCGCAAGGACACCGAGCCGTCATCTAGCTCCATGTGGAACATGAACCTCTCCGGGGCGCCCATGGTCGACTTCCACAAGTTCTTCGACGGCGAGAACATCACTCAGGAGGATCTCGTCGCCTGGGTCAACATTGGCATGCACCACCTGGTACGTTCCGATTTCGAGCCCTCTGTCCATTAAGCTTGGCAGCCGTGCGCTTCCCAAGCCACTCGTCTCCTTTGCTGACACCTGCAATCTTTTCGCAGCCCCAGGCTGAAGACTCTCCCAATACGCGCACGAACCTGGCCACGTCGAGCTTCTTCCTGACGCCGCTGAACTACTTCGACGCGGACGTATCGATGCAGTCGTTGAACGCAATCCTGCTCAGCTCGCCTGAGAAGCCGGGCGATCCGTTCACTTGGGACGACTATGGTGTGAAGCCCGCGCACTGCATCCCTGACGCTGTTCCGCCGTTTGATTATGTTGGGCTCACTGCGTATGGGCTTGACGGAAAGAAGGCTCCGCCCGCTAGCACGGAGGAGCTGAGGAAGTCTGCTGAGTGGTACCACCGTATCAAGCTCGAGCTATAGGGCCCACAGCTTGGCAGATATCGATAGACATCCATCGACACGGCACAGAAAACTTAGCGGAACAAATACTGCGTTCACATTATGCTTTCATAGAATCTAAACTGTTGTACATCAAATTACACATCTGAACTGTACGCACAAACTAGCATACAAATGTAAATCAACAACCGTGCATACCCATGTATCCCGTGAAGGTACTTGAGTTAGAAACCCCGTTAGACTCCTTCGTGCGATGGTACTTCTCCAAGAAGAGGAATGACAAAACGACAAGATCTTGAATCTGTGTCGCACGGGGCGAGAGGGCAAAAGTTGCAGGTGTGAGACGCTTTGTGATACGGGCTGGTGAAGACAGTGTAATTCGCGACTCGTTCTTATCGACAAGCGTGGATGCAATTGATGGTGCGTCGACGCTTGCAAGCGTCGGCGCAATCGATGCTGTGTCTACATCCTTGTCGGTAAGAGTAGGTGAAAAAGAAATTGTGGAGGGCGAGATGGGCGAGGCGGGAGGGGACGCTCCGTCAAGCGGCGGAAAAGGATCCGGGGAGGTGTAGAGTGTGCGTGATCTGGTGTATTTCGCGATGGGAAGAGCGAAATTGTCATCCTCGCAGTATAGCTGAAAGAGGTGGTATTTAGAGAGCTCGCGATGGCGAATGTTGAACGGACTCACTTGCAGGGAAAGCCCCGGTAATAGACCTTTCCACTTGTACTTCCTACCCTCATCGTCCGCGAAGACTGCCTGGCTGTAAACCGGGAGGAATTATGAACATATTTTTCATTACAGCCACGTAAAACTCACTTTTTGAAGGGCACTGGGCTCTTTTTCATCCAATCCCATAACGACATGGGCTTATTATTCCCTATCCTCACTCTGTCCGCAAGGACACCTCTCCACTCGAGTGAACCAATCACTTCGTCGTTCGTGTCTCGCACCTGAGTCCATGTGGACTTCTTCGTATAGTCGGTCACCACCGTGTACAAGACATCGCCGTCAGCGTTCGTGATATTCGTATTCGTTGGGTTGTCCGGTGTGAGCGTCAGTGTCAGCACATCCGTCGACGCAGCAGAGATGTCGCTCATTGCGCAGAAGTCGGGAAGGTCCAAACGCGAGCGACCCTGAAGTCTGCTGCTTTAATTAGGTGTGGTGCGTGTCACAAAAGGCATATTCCGCAGCATTGTAAGGCAAGCTCTGCGTTTCAAGTGGGAATGTGCAGCGCATTATTGGAGAATGGTTCCACTTGTAGGATTTGGTGAGAAATGCAAGCGGTCGGTGAGAGGTCGCTGTGGCTGGTACCCGGACAGGCTTGGGAACCGTGGCCGTAAAGCTGAAGATGGTCGGGGCTCGGGAGTCGGCACGGTGTAGCGGAGAGACGCCGGCCGGGATCCGCGAGACACGTGTTCTGCGCCACGTGGTTACCACGCTATGAACTCAAAGCGCCCGTACGCATTTTCAGACGTCACTGATTTGGGGCTTCGCCACTTGCAACAGCATGTCAGACCCAAAAATGAGGAAATTCCAAGGTTTCATGTCTTTAGACTTTCTTTCCTGTCACACTCATCTAGGTTGTCCTCGACATATCTCGTCGTCGCGCAGTACAGGAGATCCGGTACGATCATTCGCTGATTTAACTTCGTTTGTATACTAGCTTGCGCCAAGTCGTGTGGCGATTCTTCGTCTGGACTTGCCGACGCACATTGCATATTGAACTTCGCCGGTGCGTAACCTTCTCTTACGCACATTGCTGCCGATCAACCGTACCTCAGGGTCATATTCTAGCCCCAGTACCCCGCATTACATCTCATCCGGGGCGCGGGGAAATCACGCTGGTCTCGACCCCATGTACGCGCCAAGGGTACACAGTGCATACACAACCACCGTTCGAACGCGACTCGGTCGCGTCGGCGAAATCACGTTTCAATAAAAGGTATCCTCCCCCGTTTGCCCTCTGCTCAATCTATCTATCCTGCATAGCTCTGATACTGTCGAAAGCGTCTTTTACTCAACGAGACCATGGAGACACCAGCATCCCGCAGTGGTCTCATTCTGTCCGTCAATGCGGGCTCTTCGTCGCTGAAGATTTCTCTCTTCCGTCTCGCATTTTCGCTAGCCTCCCTCCCTCACTCTCACGGTCTCGTCAAAGAGCCTGTAGAGCTTCTTCTCGAGTCCAGCATCACCAATATCTCCGCACCCCCTGCTCTTTTCTCCTTCAAATTTACGTCTGTTGCTCAGAAGCGCGGGCGTGAATCAAAGAAGGAGCCTGTTAAATCTATCCACGACCACTCCACCGCTTTTGCACATTTCTTAGACTACCTCCAACAAGAAGCTGACATAGACCGCTCACAAATCGTCCATGTCTGCCATCGTGTTGTTCACGGGGGAGACTATCTGGAGCCCGTGACCATCACCAACGAGAGTTATGACCACATAGAACGGCTCTCCGATCTAGCACCGCTGTACGTATGTTTCTTTCCGTACGTTATGACATTGTCTTGACGTGCGGCGATTTTCAGTCACAACGGCGCTGCCTTGTCCGTCATCAAGGCTTGTATCAAGGTTCTCCCCGATGCCAACGCCATAGCATACTTCGACACGTCCTTCCATAGATCTATTCCTCACCACATCGCCTATTATGCCATTAATCCCGAAATTGCCAAGAAGCGCGGCTTGAAGAAATACGGATTCCACGGCTTAAGTTGTACGTCTCTGCGATGCTTCCAGCTTCCACGTGCTCACCACTCTCATTCTAGACGCATTCATCCTCCGTACCGCATCCGCATGGCTGCAAAAGGACCCCTCCGACACCAACCTGCTGGTCATGCATCTCGGCTCAGGCGCGTCCGTCTGCGCGATCCAGCGCGGCAAGTCGCTCGACACGTCCATGGGCCTCACGCCTCTGACCGGCCTCCCGGGCGCGACGCGCTCGGGCGGGGTCGACCCGTCGCTGATCTTCCACTACACGAACCGCGCGGGGCGCATCACGCACGACAAGTCGCAGGCGGTGGACGTGCAGGTCACGCAGGCGGAAGACATCCTGAACAAGCGCGCGGGGTGGAAGGCGATGACGGGCACGACGGACTTTGGCGAGATCGTGAAGCAGATGAAGATTGTGGGCAAGCGGTGTGAGGCAGAGGGGCGCGGGTGGGATAATATGAGCGACGAGGAGAAGAAGTGGAAGATGGCGTTTGATATTTTTGCGGACCGCGTGTGCGACTTTGTAGGCGCGTATTATGTGAAGCTGGAGGGGAGGGTCGATGCGGTGGTGTTTAGCGGCGGGATTGGGGAGCATAGTATTGAGCTGCGCGAGGAGGTTGTGAGGCGCATGAAGTGCCTCGGCTTTGCGCTTGATACCGAGAAGAATGCCACTGTCGACCAGACAGGGGGTGAGGTGGTTGAGATCGGGGAGAAGACGGACGACGGACACCGCATCCTTGTGTGCCGTACCGACGAACAGGTAAGAAATCGAGTCTTCGTTTGATGTAGTGGTTCTGACTGCCGCTTTCCTTCACAGCTGGAGATGGCCCGGGAGTGCGCGCAGGCAGACAGGTTCTGGCTGCCCAACTCGCACTAAAGGCTAAGCTCAATACGAGCTTGTCATCACAGCCACGCCTCCATATTCTTCACGACTACGAATGATCCCTGCGACATAACGTCAGCGGACGTGACCCCGAATTACTGTAATAAACACGATACCTGTACTAGTATGATATATATTCCCGATTCTTGTGTTCGTCGAAGTTAAGGATGCTATAATCATACCTCGATAACGGTTGGCGGCACGGCCGCTGGTTTCCTTGTCCAAAGTTCTCGCTGAGATGCGTCTCATAAAGGAAATGGTCGGGAGACAGCAACGGTGGGCACCCATACTTGACCATAAATCGACAGCGCGGTGCGGTGGCGCGTCAGGCCAGCTTCCAACAGGGAACGCCATACAACAATCGACGGGGTCCGACTTGGCTCGACTCCAAGAAACCACGATCGGGGGTGGCGCACGCCATGACGACGGACCTGAGGCTAAAGCGCAGTGCAGCGCAATTCACAGGTCACCGACTCGGACTCGAAGCAGTCAGCTGCTCAGAAGACTCCCATACATGGCACTAAGCAAGTTGGGTCGTGCGTAACAGGGGGTTCCGGGGATCATGAATGCGAACGTAAAGCGATCGCCTCAGGTGGCCTTGCGTTCGATCTCTCGGTCCATCTATGAGCAGAGCGCGGGCCACGGAGACTGTCAGTGGGCCAAGAGGTCCCAGGGGCCGGGAAGGTGGTTCTGGTAGGCGGTAGCGGGGAGACGGGGTCACGAGGATAATATCGTAACGGGTCGTGTTCGTGTTGAATCGGATCGGGAGGTACTAGGTTGGGAGCTTGGTCACCCGCCGGCCTTCTTACTAGCAATAGTAACAGCTAGACGAGGCGGGCTTAAGTTGTCCATGAAATTAGACTAGATGAATAGGGACCCGAGGCGGTCTGATCTGCGTCTAAAGCAGCTGAATTCAGTGAGGAAGTCAGCAGGGGTGGCGATTGAATTACTAGATTCGTACGTACGGGATATGAATGCGAATTGTGTCGCCTGACCTGCGAGGACGGTCCACCCGGGTCAAGGCAACGTCGCGTATTCCAGCCACCTGAATGAATATGGCCGCCTAGGCGGCGGATGTGGGTATATAATGCATCGGTGCTGGGCGGGTATACTCAGAGGTTTCTTGCTTCGTGTCCGCAGGCGTTGGGTAGCCTTGCCTACGTGCCCCTTCTCTTCGCAGCTATGTCTTCAGCAAGCCCCATGGGCTTTGCATCTCACCACGCATAGCGGCATACATACACGCTTCGCGGGTGGTGGTTCACGGGCGGTACGTCGTGCATTCATTCTCGCCTTCCTAATTCGGCCACGCGCCCGCCTATTCGGGCGCGGGGCGCAATATTTCCCTAGGATTAGCAGACGGTCGGATACATCGTTCACGCGTCCTGCGCATAGTCCAAAGGCCTGCGGTACTATCCCGAGCCGGTATTTCATTGCGACCGATATTTTCAGGTGCCCGTTGCATCGCGTAGGAAGAGGATCCGGGCGATGATACGCTTGGGCTGACTTCCACAGGGCAGAGCGCCCCGACGGAATAATGCTCAGGACTTGCGAGTGGACGGAGACTGACGTAGGCTTGGATGAGGATGAGTGAGCAGTGTACGAGCTCGACGGGAGTCGAGGACGCGATGCTCCGGAGATCCAGGCGTAGAGGGATAGCGTCATTGGTATTGGGAGGTTTCAGCTGACGGCGAGAGAGACATGGCTGGTACGTCCTGGCGTGTTATTGGACGCGACGATCGTCGTCGTGATTGACATGCGTGTCTGCGCGGCATCCGGATGGACGAGCCTGGAGGCGGGACGATTTGGACGGGTCTAGAGGATTCAGGGGGATGAGTGATGGGCGCAAAGCTCGGGGATAGGATCAGGGTACTCACGGCGCTGCGACGCAATGCGCTTAGCCTTGCTTGGACGAGAAGGCGAGCAATCCGGGTGGCGCGGGCGGAGAATGGGATTGGGCAGTGTGTATTGGATATTCGATCATGGTTGGGCAAGGGGCGGGCAGCGTAGTATGAACGAAAGCTTATTCGAGGCTCGACGCGGTAGACCTGGGAAGCGGGAGGCAGCGCGAGGGGCAGGCGCACGAAACACCGGTAGGGTGCAACTGAATTGGAAGCAGGGTCAAGGTACGCAGTGCCAAGTTGCGAAGCAGGTGAATACTGAATACACACGCGGTTAGGCTGCAATGAAGGCCTGCGTCCGGAAGGCTAGAACGGGGAGGCCGGCACCCCGCCTTACCCCAGACTGCGAGAAGAGGATGATTTGCATGAACATATTGCGCACGGCGCGGTGAGCGGTGCCGGGTGCGAAGTTAGGAGATGAAGATTGGACCGACCGTGCGGCGCGGAAGTCATGGGGGTTATTCTGTCAAGCAGTAGTATGCGATGCGGGGAAATGAGTAGGCAGGGAATGGGAGGAGGGTCTGGACGGGGCAGGCAGCGACTATGGCTCGACTCAGGGCGAGTGGTCGGATAACTCCTGGCTGCTTGACCATCTGCGGGTGGTGTATGTTCAGTGTTCAGCTGACCTCTGCACAGGCCAAGTGTGTTACGCTCCGGAAACATATGCTCGGCGAAGATTGCTCAGGGCCAGGCTCGGATGGCAGTCGACGCTCCAGACACGGCGCGCGCCCATTGGCTGACGCGCGTGTGCTGATGCGATCAGCTCTGCCACGTGCGACGCGTTATGTGACGCTTCTGCGCGTCGAAGAGCGCTTGCACTTCACTCCAAAGTGGATGTCATACAGCTCGTCGTCGGTCGTATAAATACTGCCATGCCGCCGCCACCTCCTTTCCTCCCAACGCCCTCCACAAATCCATACCCAACTCACATCCTCCCTCACACAACATGCCCGAACAGATCCTCTTCACCCCCAACCCGCCCCCGGATCCCTCGCAGCTTCCGGACGAGATCCTCTCCTTCAGGAAGGAGCTCAACACCCAGGGCGTTCTCTCTCCAGATGAACTTCGTGCTATTCAGCAGTTCCGCAAGGCGGCGGACTTCATCGCAGCGGGTGCGTTTCTCGCGCTTCTCTCATCTTACAAGCTTTTAACTTGGACTTCTTCCTCTAGCCATGATCTTCTTGAAGCACAATACCCTTGTCGAACGCGACATCGTTGCCGATGATATCAAGAACCGTCTGCTCGGTCACTGGGGTACCTGCCCAGGTCTCACCCTCGTCTACGCGCACCTCAACCGTCTCATCAGCAAGACCAACCAAGAGATGCTCTACGTCGTCGGCCCAGGACACGGCGCTCCCGCTATCCTCTCCTGCCTCTGGCTCGAGAGCTCCCTTGGTACCTTCTGGCCCAAGTACTCCCGCGACAAGGCCGGCCTTCAGAACCTGATTGCTGCATTCAGCGTCCCAGGCGGCTTCCCCAGGTACGCTTCGATTTGTTTTGCCTCTTTCAGCTAGAACATTTCCTGATCTGCCGCGTCTGTAGCCACATTAACGCTGAGACCCCGGGATCCATCCATGAGGGTGGTGAGCTCGGCTACGCGCTGAGCGTGTCGTTCGGTGCAGTCATGGACAAACCGAATCTCGTCGTCGCTTGTGTCGTCGGCGATGGTGAAGCCGAGACTGGCCCGACCGCCACCGCCTGGCATGGCTACAAGTACATTGACCCGGCAGAGTCTGGTGCTGTCCTCCCCATCGTCCACGTTAATGGCTTCAAGATCTCTGAGCGTACCATCTACGGCACCATGGACGACAAGGAAATCACGGCTCTCTTTACGTGAGCGCATATAGCCTGCTTTACTTACGGGGGTAACTGACTACGAGGTACAGCGGCTACGGCTACCAAGTCCGCATCGTTGAGGATCTCCAGAACATTGATCAAGATCTGGCTGCCTCTATGGACTGGGCTCTTGGTGAGATTCACAAGATCCAGAAGGCTGCCCGTAGCGGACATCCCATCGTGAAGCCTCGTTGGCCCGTACTGATTTTGCGTACACCCAAGGTAACGCTCTACTACCTAATATCCAACAAGCTGAACTAACAACCGCTTCACAGGGCTGGGGCGGGCCCAAGAAGGTCCACGGCGAGTTCGTCGAAGGCTCCTTCCACGCACATCAAGTGCCCCTCACTGAGGCCAAGACCTCTGCGGAGGAGCGCAAGATGCTCCAGGACTGGCTGCTCTCGTACGACCCTCGCGAACTCTTCGGCGAGGACGGCGAGCCCAACTCCGACATTTTATCCATCATCCCCAAGGAGGATGCGCTCAAGCTCGGACAGAAGAAAGAGGCCTATGCGAATTACGAGCCTATTGACTGCCCTGCGTGGGAGAGCAAGTGTGTCCCCAAGGGTGGTGAGGCGAGCTGCATGAAGGTCGTCGGCGAGTACTTGCACGACGTTGTCAAGAAGTGCGTTCTTCGATTATCGTCATCGCATGGCATATACTCACCTAACTTTCAGGAACCCCACGAGCTTCCGTATCTTCTCGCCCGACGAGTTGGTGTCGAACAAGCTCAATGCGACTCTGCGCGACAGCAGCAGGAACTTCCAGTGGGATATCGCGTCCCGCGCACAGGGCGGCCGTGTCATCGAGATGCTCTCAGAGCATACCTGTCAAGGCATGCTCCAGGGCTACACCCTCACGGGCCGCACAGGCCTCTTCCCGAGTTACGAAGCTTTCCTCGGCATCATTCACACTATGATGGTGCAGTACAGCAAGTTCGTCAAGATGGTCAGTCCTCTCCCGCATATGTGCGCCGTCGTAGCATGCTAATGTTTGTTTCATACCCTGACAGTCGCACGAGACTGCGTGGCGCCATCCATGCGGCTCGCTCAACTACATCGAGACCTCAACGTGGACGAGGCAGGAGCACAACGGCTTCTCGCACCAGAACCCGTCCTTCATTGGCGCTGTTCTCAACCTGAAGCCCCAGCTGGCGCGGGTGTATCTGCCGCCTGATGCGAACTGCTTCTTGAGCACGGTTGCGCACTGCTTGAGGGCCAAGGACTACATCAATTTGATGGTCGGCAGCAAGCAGCCTACGCCCGTGTGGCTCTCCCCCGAGGAGGCTGACAAGGTACATTTCCTCTGTCGCGTTGATAACTCCATGCTAAATCTCCCTACAGCACTGCATTGCTGGCGCGTCGATTTGGAAGTTCTGCTCCACCGACGAGGGCGTGAACCCCGACGTCGTCCTCGTCGGCATCGGCGTGGAGATGACCTTCGAGGTCATCGCCGCCGCCGCGCTTCTGCGCAAGATCCTGCCCTCGCTCCGCGTCCGGGTCGTGAACGTGACGGACCTGATGATCCTCTCTCCCGCGGGCTCGCACCCGCACGCGCTGCACGACGCGGACTGGGACGCGCTCTTCACGCGCGACAAGGCGATCCACTTCAACTACCACGGGTACCCGCAGGAGCTGCGCGGGCTGCTCTTCGAGCGCGTGTCGGGCGCGCGCGTGACGATCGAGGGGTACCGCGAGGAGGGCACGACGACGACGGCGCTGGATATGATGCTGCAGAATCACACGAGCCGGTACCATGTCGCGGAGGCGGCGGTGCGCGGCGCGGCGTTGAAGAATGAGAAGGTGGAGATTGTGAGCCATGAGGTGATTAGTGAGATTAAGCATATGGCGGAGAAGGATAAGGAGTACATTTATAAGAACGGTGCTGGTGAGTGTCTATCCCTTTAAAGACTGATATTGCGGTTGCTGACGATTCGTTTGCAGACCCCGAGGGCACCTTCGACGTTCCTGTTTTCGCTTAAACCCCAGCTCCACGGATCGTCAAACCCCAACTCTAGCGCAAGTATAGTTGCCTACTACATACCGGACTATGGAACGGAAGGAATTCGTTGTACGAATAGCAAAACGTGTCATTTTTACAGGTGGTGTATGAGTAAAAGTAGATGTACGACTAGAGTCTGGCTGAGATCGTCGGCATCGTTTTACATCCCATTTCGTTTGGATTTGGCTTTTTTTTGTTACACTCCGTCTGTTGACCCTTACATGTTGTATTACATCCATTGTAATTCTAAAGCAAATTGTGTTCTCCGGAATGATCGTGTGCGTTTGAAGGACTTGAGAGAAAGATCACACTGAAATCGTTCAGGGGCGAAGTGAGCATTGCATTGGCCGCAGATGGAATATAAATCGATCAGTTTGGTAGTTGTGCGTACGATGCTGCAGCTTCGAGCAAGACACCGCTTGGAAGTCCCTCGCCACTTGTCAACTTCTCCTTGTCCTCGGACGTCTGCCGCTTTTCAGCACGACGTATGACCCGTCTCATCAATTCCTGCCACTGTTGCCATTTCTCATCTTCCCCTTCCGCATCGCCTACACCAGCTGCCCACGCTTCCGCCTCCCCACTCTTCTCGAGCTCCCGCCACTCTGCCCGCAACACCTGGTTCATCAGCCAGAATTCTCGAACCCATTGCGGGACCTTCGCTTGTGGCTCCCCGTACGCGCCCCCGACGAAATCGAGCAGGTCGTCGATGTAGTCGAACTGCTCGCACGTCTCCGGGGGGAACTTGTGCCACGCGTGCGCGATCGCGAGGTCGTCCAGCCCCTGCGCTTTGAACGCTTCGTAGCGCTTGACGAGTAAATCCGCCTCGTGCGCCACGTCGAGGCGCGCGGGGTCTGCGAAAACTGCGAGGACGGCGCGCATCTGCGGCTCGATGAAGCGGAAGGGGATGACACGGTACGGCAGGACGAGGAACGTGAGCCGCGAGGGCGGGAAGGCGGATGTAAGAGGGAAGACCTGCCGCGCGACGGGGAAGAGGTGGAAGCGCGAGTTGTGCAGCGTCGTGGGGAGGGGCGGTACGGATGTGGGTAGGGTCTTGGAGACGAGGGAAGGCGGGAGGAAGGGCAGATAGTGCTCGAAGCCTGTGGCGAGGATGCAGTGGTCGATCCCGCTTTCGGTCGTCCCGTCCTCAAAGCGGACGCGGCCTTCGTGTACGTCGAGGAACTCTACGACGCGCGCTCGCCGTTTGAAGGCGCCGCCTTCTAGGTCAACTCGCTGTGCGCCGGGCGTGGAGTGTACGATCGTCCGAGACACGGCGCGCATTTCGTCTGCTATGTCGACGCCGCTTGGTCCGCCGCCTACGATAAGGATCGTGTCTCCGAGGTTGCGAGGGTGCCTGTACCAAGCAGAATGACTCGCTTTGCCTGCGTCGCGCCAGGCATGCAGGCCGGGTGTGTCGGGGAAGTGTGGGTGGGTGTAGTGGCCGTTTGCGACGGCGATGAGATCAAACAAGCCTCTTTCCGTGGATGCATCGGGACCGGCGTCGGTAGCGTTCCAGCGTACGCGCCATTTCGAAAGTCCAGCATCCCAGTCAACCGACCGGACAGTAGTGCGAAGTCGGATATGTTTATTAAGGTCGAAATGAGCAGCATACGATCGGAGATATTCAAGGACGACCGGAGCTGAGGGAAACAATGGAGTGGAGGGTGGGAATGGGAAATCGGGATACGCCATCAATGGCGTGGCGGTGTTTGTCGTCAACGAGTCGTACAGGGCCGTTAATGGTGGATTTCCCGTCGGTGGTGCAGGCACCCTGGACAAGTTGAGCATGGGGTAGAAGATAGAGAGACTTGTAACGCACCATATACCACCAATGGCCTCACGAGCCTCAAATGCAACAGCCTTCCACAGTCCTTTCTTATACTCCGGATACTCCTTGATTACTTTGAGTGCACCAAGGCCAGCTGGTCCAGCACCGATGATGCAGATGTTCTTAACATCCATGGTAGGATCTGCGGCTGCTTACAGAGAAGCTATGAGATCTAAAGACTTCTTTGAGAGATAGAGTGCTGTACGTACTCTCTTTCTTATCCATGAGGCTTGAGTTTGACTAGTCCAAACGAAACACGATGATCATGTAAGGGGTGTACTTCCTGGATGAGTGCAGCGGGCACTGGGAAAACTTACGCAGTCCGTGTGATAACGTGTCGTCAATGAAGGTCTCTCATTTTATCTGGTCTGTATGGGCTCAATAATGTCCTGAAGAAGGAACAGAGTCCCCGCGAAGGCCCGAAGGATTGCCTGCCATGGCGCGCTTTTCGCGCAATACAGGTGATTACAGGGGAGATGGTAAAACCATTCGAGACGATCGCAGCTATTTCATTTCAGGATGGAATTCGTGTGATAGCCATTCGTATACGGGTGGGATAGGCAGAAAGAGAAGTGTGTGCTTTAGTACGATGGTGGTCGAGCCTTCGACGGCGCACGCTGTGTTCGAGCTCCCCGTCAGAAGCGGAATATCGGCCCGGTCCACCACGTGGATAGACGCCGTTACTGCTAGCGTCTTTTGATGGGAGCCTGGACTTTTGCCTCAGTCACATCTTGTCCTTCAACGACTCGCACCTGCGCTGGAGTATCCTTGAAATACCAAGTCCAATACGCGTCTTTGCCACTGATCTGAACGATGGCTTCCCTTCCTCCCAAAGCTGAGGACGCTGTACTTGCCGTTACTTCTTCCATCCTCATCGACGCGCCTGTTGATATGGTCTGGGAGACCTTGCTCGACTTTTCAGCATATCCAGAGTGGTAAGTGCTTCTTGCGATGAAATTACTTATATTTTCCTACTCAAGAAATTATGTTGTAGGAACGCTTTCGTGTAGGTCTTATGCGTTGCAAACAAACCACCGTTACTACGGGTGGTATGCTGATAATTCGAACAGACGATCGCAGATTGTGGTTGATTCCAGGGAAGAGCCGACTCAAGACCAAATAACCAAAGAAGGCGCGTTTCTGTATTTGACGGTTCACATTCCCCCCTCTATGGATCCCAAGTCGCGCACTTCCAGCACACGCTTGGTTGTATCGCATCTTGATCCCGAGAATCACCGCATTGCGTGGACGAACCGGATGCCTGCTTGGCTCATGACCACTGAACGCTGGCAATGGCTCAGTTCTACGGAGGATGGCAAGACAAAGTATGAGACGATCGAAGTGTTCAACGGTATCCTTGCGTACATTGTCAAGTGGTTCGTCGGGAGCGGTCTCAGGCTAGGGTTTCAAGCTATGGCCGATGGCCTGAAAGCGAGGTCAGAACAGCTTCATCAGGAGCGATCCTAGTAATTTAGAAGCACTGAGAGCAGTTCTGCTGGGAGTATTTCAATCTACTAGGACAAGGAATCAAACCAGTACCAGCTGTAAATCATCATTCCGTGCCTGTACACTTGGATTTTGCATTCTATACCAGAATACCTATCAGAATATATATCTCAAATTAGCAGAATCTGACCAAGGAATTCCCCCATGTAGACTTGGTCCGTATTTACATACCTTTCGACGGTCTCGCGAACTACTTCTTATTGCAGGATGTCGTTGATCCTTTTCACACTGACGTGCATGTCTATTCCTCTGTAGATAGCCCGTCCTGGTAAACCCAAAGCAAAGCCAAGCAACAAACGCTCATCAGAAACATGCCGGTCTGTGCTTGAGTGCTAGTCATGAGGGCTCACTGACGTACAGTGACGCGCAAAAGTCTTTCGCGTCACTAGCGCCAACATATGTTGTTCGCGCAACGCAAAGAGTCCGAGACGGAGAGACTGGAAAACTCTTGTGTAGAATGTACAAAGCATCTGAATGATATATACAAGAAAAATAAATGTGATACTAGTGTCCCGATGATTGAGAGGGAAAATACATCTGAACTCGCCGTAAACCCCGCGACTGTCTAGGCGCCCTGCGTGGACGGTCGACGTTGGTACGAAGGATTATAGCGCAAATATAAATCGAAAAAATCTACAAAAATTAGTACTTAGTGTGTCCACCACGAGCTTTGTATAGAGCGGCAGCCCGACTCGGCATTGAGCTGATTAGCCTACGTATAAGCCCAACACTGAGTTTGTTCCATTCCTCCTCCAATGCCTTCCATAACTCCTCGGTATTGCGCGGAAGCACACGACGAGAGCGCACCTTCCGCTTGAGAATACTCCAGACATGTTCAATAGGGTTCATGTCTGGTGATGTCGGCGGCCATGACATCAAAGTGATCTTCTGTTCACGGAACCAGGCCTGTGCAAGTTTCGACGTGTGTTTAGGATCGTTGTCTTGCTGAAATACAATGTCTTCTTTGTTGGTATCAGTATCTTGGAGACTGCCTAGAAGCGACTCTTCAAGGATTTCACAAAATTGGACCGCCGTAAGGTTCCCCTTCACCCGATGAAGCCGGCCAACACCATTCCACGAGATGACTCCCCACACATTGATTTTCCCTCCTCCGCCTTTCACCGTCTTGTCCAGATTCCTGTCCAAAAACTCTTCTCCAACTCTCCTTCGACACCACCGACGCCCATCCGACCCGACCACATTGAATTTTGCCTCGTCCGAGAACCAAGTCTCCTGCCACTCTTCCATCTCCCACTTGACATGCTTCTTTGCCCACATCCACCGGCAAGCCCTGTGTGATTTCTTCAATAATGGCTTGCGACGACGTACTCTGCCAGGTAAGCCAATTCTTGCGAGCTCGCGGCGCACCGTGGATGGACTGGTGTCGGGGAATTGCTCTCGCTGCAATTGAGTTGCATCGGAGACTTCGCCCGATGTGATCGCTCGCGCTGCTCTGCGGGATTTCCGCGCGTCGAAATACTTGGGACGACCTGATTTGGGCTTCTTGGCATAGGGATCTCGAGTTCTGCGAAGCTCGGGAAGGAGTTTGCGGACTGTACTCGGGTTGCATTTGATGTCGGAGGCAATGGTCACGGGCTTGACTCCCGCATCATCAAGGAATAAGATGCGGGCCTTTTTCGTAGGAGTAAGAGGTCGCCCGGGCATGCAGGCATAGTAAAGTCGGTAAGCTCAGCAGTTGGTCAATTAATACGCGTTGGTGGTTCGAATTTTGAGGAATTGACCGCGACGCGACGCGTGTCGGCGCTTCGACAGTCGGGTGGCTACGACGAATTCTACGAGTGCACATTACATTATTCTCTCAATATTAGTTCAGCAACTTAGATAATTTATTTACTCATACTAGATACATGAATGTGTATTGTACAATTTTTTCGAGTGCTATTTTCGAGATTGGCACACAGAACTGAGCGATTAGTGCGGGCGGCTAGAAACGCGAAAGACTTTTGCGCGTCACTGTA
>SWBT01000438.1:0-18847 GCA_005298045.1 Pleurotus ostreatoroseus | reverse complement strand
ACCATTCCATTGAGAGCCTCCCCTTCGATTGGCTGATTCTTGACTAACAGCCGTCGCAGAAGAGGTGTCTGCATGCATATAACTGTATGTTCTCCTATCTGCGAGTGTCGTACAAAGTTAGGGTTCTCTTTGCAGAACGTATTGAATTCTCGAAATGCGGAACCTAAGTCCTTGTTGTCAGAGCCGCGTAAAGTACTCAGCTCCTTCTTGACGCGATCCTTGTTGAGTAGAACGGGAGAGATGTCTGCTGCCGCCTCTCCCGGACCGTGTACACCGGGCACACCCACAGTAAGACGAGCCGGACCCAAAGTGGGGTGACTATAGACGAGTTCTTCGAACTGCTTGTGCTCATTCCTGGTCAAATGAAGAAGATGTGTTGGACGAGGATGATCATGGATACCGTGATGCTTGAAAAGAACGCCAGATGCACACTGAATGATGAGTTGTTCCGCTTCGCATTTGATCCAGGTCAAAGCGCCCTTGCATTTACAAGGCTTTAGGAGTTGCTGCTGTCGTGAGGCCGAACGAGTCTGAGGCCGAATGATTACACGACAATTTGGTCGATTGCTGCATACGAAAACCCCCAGACAAGACCTCGTCGACCGTTGCCCATCCTCCCAGGAGTCAGCGTCTGCAGTGCCATTCTGACTTGCACCGCGATTTTCGCATGCCCAATGTACGAGAAGTCTATCAGATTTGATGTACTCCTGCCACGTCAAGATTATAGAAAGCTCTCCGTTCGGCCATGGGTCCCACAGCAACTGTTGATCCGATGGCGTTGAAGTTGTCAATGTGTCCTCGGTCTGTAACTCACGCTCCGATGAGGCTGCTGGCGCGGTGGACAATTGTAGGGCGGCTGATGTTTCCGTACCTACGGCAGTCTGGTGCAGGTCAAATTGCTTTGGAGTAACGGTAGACGAAGAGGCTTGATTACTACCCTGAGGGACGGCAGCAGCGGCAGCGGTAGTGGCAATGATGGGCATGCCCTGTGACAAGCTAGTGTTTCCATCGTTGTGAGATGCAGCTGGATGAGCCGTGATGTTTTGATCCGTGGATAGTCGCAAATCGTGATGAGCGCAAGTGTTGTTCGGAGCGGATATTATCGAGGAAGCGGCGGCACAAGGAGTATGTGCATTCGAAGACGGACCGCATGGTGGTTGTAATCCTGGGTGGTAGCTAACACCGGTATGCTCTGGGGGACGTTGCAATGATCCTGGATGGTAGCCAAGACCAGTATTTTCTCGGGACGGTGGATGTTGCAATAATGTGTTACCAATCATCGTAGAAAGCTGAGAGGCTACCGCTTGTTGAATGACGTCCATGAGACTGAAAGAAGCTGGCGTCCCGGACTGTCCAAGAGCCGCAAGCGGATTAGGTTGTGTCTGCGCCGGTGGAAGCTCCGAGCCCGAGTGAGCGCATACCCGCAACGAATCTGGCACAGCAGATGTTGTTGAAGTAGCTAGTGATGTTGGGATCAATGAGGCATGGGAAAAGACATGAAGCATGACACACACCAGGAGGAACGGTCGTTTCTACCGCTTTTTTCACACTTTTATCCTCTGAGACCAAGTTCTTCTCCGGGCCTGCAAAGTACGCCGCCATATGACGGAAAAATCCCTGAGAGTATACTAATGAGAATTGTGAGGTTGAAATAGCCAAAAAAACACGTACCAGCACCATGTTGGCGCTGTGCCAAATTTGCTGCTCAAAGGGAGCCGGTCAATGTCAATGAATGGCTGTAAAAGGAGTGTAGAGGGCTATATATGAAGTGTATAAACATCAGTATACCCCGTAGCAATTAAATTTGAACTCACGGAGTGATAGGCAGTTTGAGGCTGACAGGAATACAACGAAAGAGCGAGCAATTTAAGTGAGGATCAGGGGCAGAGAGCAAGGTCGCCCGTACAATTCACCAAATAAGGAATGCCGACGTCCGCAACATAGACAAATTTGGAGAAGGGCGGGCCGGAATTTGGTCTCCGCGCACAGTAATCAATGCCGCGTCTTAGACTCGACAATTGACATTAGCTGACGACAAATAATATTATACCGGAATTAAAAGAAAATGTTGAACGTGGACATCGTCTCGGAAGCTCATCATTATAAGAAGACTGAAGAAACAAAATAAGTATCAGCATTAGTATTTGAGTCAGAGAGTTTGGATACTTACTTGTTATTTGATGCCACATTGCATCATAATCCATTCTACATGACCGTGTCACTACCACATTCCACCGCATCCTACCGCGCATCCTACCGCATAGTACCGCACAACCTACCACCCGGTACCGCACAACCTACCGCATAGTACCGCATCCCCTACCGCATAGTGCCGCGTCACTACCGCGTCACCTACCGCATACTACCGCGTCGCCTACCGCATACTACCGCATGACCTACCGCATACTACCGCGTCACATACCGCATACTACCGCGTCACCTACCGCATCATGTACCGCATCCTACCGCAAGCCCTACCACATGAATACCGCAGCACTACCACACTATGAGCATCGCTGAGTATCATCTATCTGCTCTTCATAAGCGAAATACATACTCACAGTACCACTTATCGCTCATCCTGAGTTACTCCGAGATTTTCGAGCTTAAAGACGCTTATACCGGACCTCACTGATTGTGAATCCGAGCCTCTGCGACATTGGGAGTGATATCACAATCGTGGTATTGCTACATGAAGGTAGGACGTTGGAATTAGAGAGAGCTCAGCGACGGTGAGCGTTGATGAAACTCAAACTGCCGCGCTTCTTGCCACGAGGCACTGGAGGACGCCGACTCGCTGACTTCTTAACTCAGCGACCAAGCTCGTATGCAAAAGCATTGAGAGCATATTATCCTTCCAACATGTCGTAACCATGATATGAAGAGTCTTTCTCACTACTACCCATGCAATACGGTGACACGATTTATGAGGCGAGGTGAGTAAGCGTGATTTGCTCAGATTTAAGCATAAGGCGGAGAAGTACCGTCTTACGCTCGAATCTGAGCAAATCTGGCTTACAAGAGCGATAAGACGAGCTACAGGTAAGCATTGTTGAGCATACTGGTGTGGAAGTGCGGGAGTGCTAATAGCTATAGTGAGGACGGCACTTTGAGCACCGTGATAAGCAGAGTTTGCAGGCGCCATATGATGTTCTGCGGTCGCACAAGCAGACACGAGGCTTCAAAAATGCCATAGGTGAGAGATTTCGAAGCGTAGCTGGACGTTGTGGAAAGTAGGTTGAGAACCTGATTCTAGACGTGTACCCAGAACGCCAATGTGTGCCAGGGGGGCAGGTTCAAGGTGCAAAATCAAGAATTCCATGTATTCGACAGGCAATCACACGCGGCGATGGCCTCAAATGTGTGCGGTACAGACGCGTTACTGATGCGGTAGGTGCGCGGTAGGTGCGCGGTAGGTGTGCGGTAGGTGTGCGGTAGGTGCGCGGTAGGTGCGCGGTAGGATGCGGTAGGTGCGCGGTAGGATGCGGCAAAAGTTCCGGGTCCCAAGCGAATTGGAGGCAGGACGCCTTTCCTCGCTATCTTCAAGCCCGTCTCATCAGCAACAAAACGTGGAAGAAACACAAAGCGTGCATGAGACGTCAGAACAGCATACAGGCGAAGAGTTCCTTGAGCTGTATGCCCGGCCAGAACATAGGCCCCACCATCGTCTTGGATTTCTGGGTTTGTGGGGTAAGAAGGTCGATACCATCACATGGTGCAAGGCGAGTCTCGCGTTGCATCAGCGTCGGTAGTACGTTTGTCTGATCCTGGATTGTTGGCTCACAGGACGAGATCGCTCGCTTGAACAAGAGCATAGACGAAAAACGTGCTGAACTCGCTGCCGAAGGGAAGAGGCCTCGTCCTATGGGTAGCGTGTTCATACAGTGCAATTTGCAGATGGGTGCACATGTACTCGCGCAGTGCGTCAGTTACCATCAGGTATGTCCTGATGTTCAGACAATCTTGATACCTATTGACAGCCCATTTTAGCCTCTGATGATGGTGGAGAAGTGGATCGATGTTTCACCAAAGGATATAATTTGGGATAACATTGACGTACGTACCATATGCTCCCGGGACTTCATCTCTTTATGCTTATTTACATTACTCTAGGACGGTGCCTATGAAACGCGGTTCAGATACGTGACATCGTGGATGGGCAGCATCGTGCTCATCGTGCTCTGGTTTGGACCAGTATCTTTCGTTGGTACTCTCAGCAACGTGACCACTCTTTGTGCCAATGTTTCGTGAGTGACTTCACTATCTGGCCTGCTGAGGCGATCCGATTAGTCCTATAGATGGCTCTGTTGGATCCGGAATGCTCCAGCACCTGTGCCCGGTATCATCCAGGGTGTTCTCCCTCCGTTGTTCCTTGCGATACTGTTCGCGGTCCTTCCTTGGCTACTCAAAGGTATGCTACATGCATCTTAGAACGACAAGGGTATTGATCACGACTTCATCCCTAGGTCTTGCGTGGTATGAAAACATCCCTCGGTGGTCCTTACTCTCGATCAGCGTCTACAAGCGATACTTCATGTTTCTTGTGGTGTACGACTTACATTAGTCCCCGCACCACCGTTATTGACCCGGTGTTGTTCCATAGGCACGGTTTCCTTGTCGTCACGCTGTCTTCGGCGATTACGACTACTGCCCAAGACGTATGTGTTGATCAATTATTTTTTGCTACTCTACTGATGATCCCTTAGATCGTCGGAAATCCTACCCAAACGGTGTCCGAATTGGCATCTCATCTACCTGATGCCTCTATATTCTTCCTTACGTGGACTTGTACGCCTTTCACCACGACAATGTTATCTCTCTGAATCTTATCGCTTCTGTAGTGACCCAAGGTCTCTCCGGAGCGGGTAGCGCGCTTCTCCAGCTCGCACACCTCCTGGTCTACTTCATACGCAAGTGGTTCCTTGGAAGAACGCCTCGCCAAGCATACGCTGTCACTTTCCTCATGCCCAAGGTATACAAGACATGAAGCGTGTGGTCAGCATAACTAATCGAGCTCATGATCACAGGCTGACTTTGGTCTCGTACTTCCGCGTATATCCCTATTGGCGACCATTGGACTTGCATATAGCGTACTCGCTCCGGTGATCAACGGCCTAGCTACCGTGTCGTTTATCTTGTTCTTCTACTCATGGAAGTTCTGTAAGTTTACACGTTTTGGATCAACCATACCAGACTGACATACGGTCAAGTATTGACATGGGTTTTCGATCAGCCGGACGAGTTTGAGACGGGTGGGAGATACGTGAGTTACAAAAGTCTTAGCGGTGCTCATGCTGATTGAACGATGCCTAGTTTCCTGTGGCGATTAACACGCTATGTAAGTCTACAATTTTGTATTATTCTATGTGAGGTTCCCCTAACGTCGACCCTTAGTTGCGGGCCTATACATCGAACATTTCTGCCTCGCCGCGCTATTCTTTCTGAAGATTGCTGATGATGTCGTATTCGTGGTCGAGGGTGTCCTTATGCTAGTGCTCATGGGCCTCACTGTCATGGCCCAGATTTTGCTCAAACGGAGCTTCGATCGTGAGCTCTAAAACCTGATTTCGATGCAATCTACTGACTTGTTGATTCCAGCCATAACCGAATTTCTTCCAATGTCGCTGGCAACGAAACAGATGCAGGAAAGGTGGGAGCAGCAGAGGGCGCTTCGTCACGAAGCGCGGTCGCGTGTTGGAGCGGAAGAAGAACTTGACCTCTTCAGTCGAGAGGGTTAGTATATATCCCGACAAAATGCTCTATGAAGTCTGACGGTCCAGTTTCTAGGTATCAAGTCTGTCGTCCGTCGTCGGATACAAGTGCCAGTGGAGAAACTCGCCAGCCAAGTCCAAAGTAATATCGCAAGGACAGCGCGAGTCGAACGTGTCACAAGCCTGGACAAGAGTGCTGTCGACGATCTCCTGGAGGAGGACGAGACCAAGCCTCGGGGTTCTACGTCGGCGTACTCCGTAGAGCACCGAGCTTCTGAGCTTCACCGGACACCCTCACACCGCTCGCGATCCTCTGGGAAGATTGAAAAATCTCAAAAAGATCCTGACCTGCACCCAGACACCTCACCGCCGGCAACAAGGGAAGGACTTGGCTTAGACGTGGATGATCTTGATAAAGACTTCGACATTCACGGATTTGATCATCCCTCAACGTATACTGAGCAGCCTTGGATCTGGATACACAACGATGCGCTAGGGATCAGTCAAGTGCTGATACGGGATCTCCGACAGAGCGGGGTCGATGCCAGTGATGAAGGTGCCAACATCGACGCGAAGGGCACTGTCGAGGTACAGAGGGGCCCACCTGATGAGGACTGGTCCGGCGGCCACGATGCGTAGTTCAGAATTTAGCTGTAAAATTCACGCCGCTGTATTTACGAGCTTTTACGCATGTCCAACACCAGCATTTGTATATTACTGGCAGAACGGTACGCGTCGAACGCGACGGTCCCGACGCGTCGACGGCGCCTATCAAATGAGCTGCCTTTCTGAGCGACCTCCTTGCAAAGGCTCTTCGATTTTGACCACAACCGCAGTCTAGCGGTCGCTGCCTCTCTGCCTGTACCATAACATCTTCACGATCGCAACTTACGAACCCGCATGACCGTCATACAATTCGCTCCCTTCTCGTCGCTCGTAGAGCCTGGTTTCTGGCATGCGCTCACGAATCTCAAGATCGATGTCCTTCGCTTGGCTGATCACTCGATACCCATGACTGCTTCATATTCCCCCGGTCGATCCATAGTAGACCGTGAAACTGGACAGGAAATTGCGCTTGGATGTAACCTTACTGTTGGTGGCGACGCTTTCGCTGAGAATCCCCAGTAAGTCGCCGCACTCGTGTCGCTGTATTTCGTCTCATACGTTCTTCGACGCGTCAGGATACCCTCTCACTCAGTGCGCGTTACCGGACTTTTCAAGAACTTCAATACCATAGAAGAGTTCAAGGCCGTGGACAAGACCGCTTTGTTTAACCAACTGACGGATGAGGTACTATTTTCATGTGTGTACTTCCATTGGCTGGATTTTGACTATGATCTTTCTGACAGATTTGGCAAAGTATCGAGAAAGGGTCGACTGAAGGCCTTTCCCGATTTCTCTTGATTACGTTCGCGGATCTCAAGAAGTACAAGTACTACTACTGGTTTGCGTTCCCGGCCTTTACAGCCAAGCCAGCATGGGAGATCGATGGAGAGTGGAAACCTGTTGACAAGAAGCTTTCTGAGAAATCTGTACGCGATTCCTTTCTGCGCCGTATCCTGTGGGTCTAATTGTCATCGATGATCCAGCTATCCGCCATCCAGTCATCTCTACATGATACGCCTCACGCTTTCTTCCTGGTTCGCCCTTCGGGAGAGGCCGTAGATTTAGGCGACGTGGCGGATCTTCATAACTTTTTTGAAGGAGTGCCTGCAGAAGACGTGAGTGAGATATACTTCGTTTGAGCGTAGGGCTTAATACTTTCACTTTCAGCGGATAGTCGCCTTCCTGGATCCTTCAGCTCTCCCCTCGAACCCCGGTTGGCCTTTGCGTAACCTTCTGGCCTATTTGGCACATCGTCATCCAGGTTTCGTTACAACTGGACTTCGGATTCTCTGTTGGAGAGACTCAGAACCACCGTCGGACGGACATTGGAAAAGCCGCTTTGGTGTTGTCAAAGGCTCTGCCACCGTTCAAGGTACTGTCTCCCAACATTCCATTCTCTTATCTTGTGCTAATGAAGTATTTATTACGCTAGATACAGGCGCGAAACCAAGTGCAGTAGGGTGGGAGAAGAATGTACAGGGCAAGCTAGGTCCGCGGTTGGCGGATTTGGCTCCTATGATGGATCCTACCCGGTATGTGTATCGGGCCCTCGCCGTCCCCGGCCCCTTACTGACCATCTTTCGTTTAGCCTGGCAGACCAGGCGGTCGACTTGAACCTCAAGCTCATGAGATGGCGTATACTTCCTTCTCTGGACCTCGACAAGATCGCAGCTACGAAGTGCTTATTGCTCGGAGCCGGTACACTCGGATGTTACGTGGCGAGAACGCTCATGGTCGGCGGTGACTTCAATCATTCTGATTCACGCTAATCGAGCTACTGGTTTAGGGCTGGGGCGTGCGCACTATCACGTTCGTGGACTCAGCACGAGTGTCGTTCTCAAATCCCGTCCGACAACCACTGTTCGAGTTCGAAGACTGTCTCAATGGCGGAAAACCCAAAGCGGCTTGCGCGGCCGAGAGGCTGAAAAAGATTTTCCCCGGCATCGTCTGTGGACCGATCTTGTGATCTAACCATGATGCTGACCTTCTCGTTTGTCCAGAATGCTACGGGCCATAGTCTCAGTATTCCTATGCCTGGGCACCCGATACCGCCGGGTTCGGTCGAACAAACGAAGCAAGACGTTGTTGCACTTGAGAAGCTTGTCGATGAGCACGATGCCGTGTTTCTGTTGATGGACTCGCGAGAAAGTCGGTGGCTACCTACCGTCATGGGAGCGGCTAAGGGCAAGGTTCGTCTTAGTTCCACCAAGCGATGATGGCCTGCTTTAACGCTTAAATGATACGCAGATTGTTATGAACGCAGCGCTCGGCTTCGACAGCTTTTTGGTGATGCGGCACGGTGTACGGAGCTCCCTAGCTAAAGGCGACCGTCTAGGCTGCTACTACTGCAACGATATCGTCGCACCTGCTGATGTACGCTTCATTTCGACACATACGACAAGGTTTCTGACCTATTGTTACAGTCTCTTACGGACCGAACATTGGATCAGATGTGTACGGTAACCAGACCGGGCCTGGCGCCCACTGCGGCAGCGACTGCGGTAGAATTGCTCATGTCCCTTCTGCAACATCCAGATGGGTACGTGTACAGTGCCTGATCTTACCGCACCACGTCACCGATGAATCTGCCTTTGCAGCGTCAATGCCCCCGCGCCTCCGCCGCAGACGAGTAAAGATGGCCCTGATCCTCACGCATCAGGCGGCGTGCTCGGACTCGTACCTCATCAACTGCGCGGCTTCCTTGCTGAATTCAGGAACATGCCCATTACCGGTGCGGCGTATTCGCGGTGTACGGGTTGCAGTGACACGGTACGTAGTTATCATTGCTATCTATTGCTGATAGGTTGTATAATGACGGACGCCACAGATTCTCCATGCCTACGAAACGCAGGGATTCGACATGGTGTTGCGCGCGTTCAATGAGACCGGATACCTTGAGCAGCTCACCGGACTGGACAAGCTGTACGAAGAGGGCCAAGCCGCATTGGATAATGTCGATTGGGATGTCGAGGACGACGATGAGTAATATACCCACTACTGAAATCAAGTGTATTTTAGGACGGAGTATGCACCAAAGCTATCTGCATAACGACACGTTCCGCCCATATACGTCGCCGTACTCAGTCTGCGTTTTGACAGCGTG
The DNA here is from genome assembly GCA_005298045.1 of Pleurotus ostreatoroseus. Classification (NCBI taxonomy): domain Eukaryota; kingdom Fungi; phylum Basidiomycota; class Agaricomycetes; order Agaricales; family Pleurotaceae; genus Pleurotus; species Pleurotus ostreatoroseus. The sequence goes on along the minus strand of SWBT01000438.1, from coordinate 9,427 downwards.
AAGCTGTGATGTCCACATCGCGCAATAGGCGACTGCAGTATATGGTCTATGCTGATTGTTTGCAATTAAGGCTAGTCCAGATATCCGGCTCGAAATCGCGTACTGCGACTAGGTTGATACGACGGTTGGGAATGTAGACGGTCCATATGGTGAGCGGATACGTACCTGTGTGTTTACTATCACGCAGCTCACTCTCTGCCAGGTCCCGACTCGAGCGGTCCGTCTAAGTACAAAAGACTTGTGTGAGGAGAGCTGAGGGCTTTCATTATCAGATCGCCTCTTCAACGAACATGATGCTTCACGCAGCCCTTCTTGTCGCGTTTGGTGCTCTGTCTGTTGCGGCTTGTCCCCAGGACATAGTAAGTGGACCTACTCTAGTTGTGCTTTGACGGCGTTTGACAATGGCGTTGACAGATTGAGCCGCCTCCCGGTACAGACATCGGACTCTGTACGAACAATTGCATCCTTCAATGTTACTATGCCCCCGAGACAAACGGCGTGTGCTCTAACGGGCCTGCGTCGTTCGCTTCCGAAGCTGCTTCTCGCGATTCTGATATCGTGTCCTTCAAGGTGCTCAGCAGTAAAATGTGTACAGTTTACTCGTAAGTCTCAAAGTCTTACTAATTTGCTCATTTCATTGATACCGTTGGCAGAGACGGGAATTGCCAGGGTCAAATTATTGGCCAAGTGCAAGGTCCAGGATCCGTGAACATCGATACTACAGACGTTAAATCTGTAATCTGTACATGAGCCGCTAAGTCGGTCCTGTAACAATGTTCCTGAACCCCAAATATTCCCTGCGCGAGTCGTGTCCCCCGTCATCAAAGGTAACTTCAAGACTCGTCCGACACTCAGTTCAATGTCGGGATCGATACGATATAGCTGTGCGTACCGTCGTTCCGATCTTGCGTTCACCATACTCACTGTGAATGCAAGTAGTCTTGTCACTTCACCATAGAAAGAATCACTCATAGCGAGAGCCTGGTGGAAAATGACTGTACGATAGTGCGTGAGTGACATCCCTAAGACTGCGTGGGACATTTGACGTGCCCCTGGGTTGCAATCCACTCAATTATTAGCTAAACTCTAGGAAACGGACGATACGGGCCTTAATCCAATATAAGCGTTGGGCGCATCATCATGTGTAGCCATCTGCCGCTAAGTCGAACTCTTGAAGGATGCGAACATATACGGCGGATCAGTGGCTCTGAACGTATTGTCAAATATGCCTGTCGCCGTGCCTGATCGGACGAAAAGCGAGAACCGTCCTCTATCGAGGGGCGATCCTCAGGTATTTAAAGCAGCGTGCAAGCCGCAGATACACAGTTCGAACGAGTTCAATTAGCTCTTCAGCGTAATTCGCCGTATTTCTTCCTCGATGCAACTCAACGTATCTCTCCTGTTGTCTTTTGCGACGTTACTTGGTACTGTCACAGCTGCATCCGCTATCATATGCCCTGACTTCATAGTAAGCATCGATTCCTCACTTGTAATCAGCCGATATCTGATACCAGCTATAGAGGGTGCCCCCTCCTGGAACAGACATTACTCTGTGCGGCGGCCGCTGCCACAACGACTGTTTTTTCTCTGCGGAAATAGTCGGCGGGTGCTCGAACGGACCAGCATCGTGGGCTGCTGGTATCGTGTCGAGTGGCTTTGACAGTGCCACATTCGGGGTGTTGACCAACAAATCTTGCACGCTCTACTCGTTCGTTCCCCTTTCCTAGCTTTCCGCGTCCCGTTCTGACGTTCCTCTCGCTGATAGGGGTGCCAATTGTGAAGGCTATGTCATCCGTGCGATTAAAGGTCCACAGACGGTTGACATCAATGTGAACTCAGCAACAACCTCAGTCCTTTGCGATGCTTGAGATCTATGGCTGTACTACAGTACGCTTCTTGTCATACGGGCGGCGTCTCACTACGAGACGCAATGATCAATGATGCCATGGTTATGCCTTCCGATCGGCGCAAACAGAACTTTGTTTGAGTCGCCGTGGCTGCGTTCGGGAAGTCCAGGAAAATGGGCACTGCTGAATCTCAGAAGCTCGTCCAGATGGTCTAGTAGGTAACCTGCTTCCTGACGACCCCGGGGTCACTTTCAGCATGCTCCTAAGCGTATGCAAGTAGTTTTGCATATCCCCGCGCCGAAAGCGGAAGATACATGATAAGAGAACTCAATAGGAGTACTATGACCGACGTCTGCTCCTGTAACGGTGCCTGGTCGGACGCAGCAACCATTCAAAGCGCGGGACCTAGCCAAAGGACACGTAAATATACGGCATCATTTGATACAACTTGAATAGACCGCTAAATAAGGCGCCGCCGTACACAGATATAAAACATTTACATGCTCACCGGGAAGTCCTCAGCTCGAGCGCGGCTTTGATTCACCAACTCAGTCTATCGAACACTCTCCCACAAGACAAAAGATGGCTCCTTCGCTTTCCCTGGCGTTGATCCTCGGTGCCTTTGCTGCCGTTTCGGCCGCTACCGTCTGTCCCATCGCCATAGTATGTAGAGCATTTCAGCCACGTATCGCCCTCTGAGATCTGATGAGAGTCCCTGTAGATCGAGCCTCCTCCGGGGACAGACGTTGGCCTGTGCTCGAGCAGCTGTCTCCTTCAGTGTTTCTATGAGCAGGAAACGAACGGCGTCTGCTCAAACGGGTCGTCGACGTATGCAGAGGATAACAAGGAACACGACGCCACGATTATCAGGTTTGAGGTACTGAGTGACAAGCGCTGCGAGATTTTCGCGTACGTATTTCGTCGTTTCAACTTGTTGGGCGCGACTAACGTTCAACGAAAAGTGACGAAGATTGTTCGGGCGGGGCAAGTGCTATTATCCTCGGTCCAGGTTCCGTCAGCATCAATACGACGGACGTGAACTCCGTGATCTGTTTCGATAGTTAGTTCGGAGCTTGTATATTCTGGAGTTCTCACCGTAGGATGTTCACCAGTTCGTACGCGAGCTTGCAGTTGCGCTTGGAGTGTCCTCGAGTGTAATGATATCTTCAAGCGCCTCACTATATTCATGTCGCATTCGACTAAAGTAGTAGACCTCCCTATCAAGGTCTGCGCCCGGAAGATACAGTATGCCGTTGGCCGATGTTACAATGATGGTCTAGCGGTATATGAGAATGTCAATGGGAATGTAGACAGCCTAGAATGATGCGTGACATACGCACTAGGGGATCATCAACGTACTCAAACGCATACCGGAACGCCGAGCGTCGCAGTGTCAGTGAGATTCAGGGCCGCGGTGGGCGCTGAGTGCCGCCCGCCGCGCACTTCATTATGTGTCCGCTCCCCACCGGACGCAGTGCCTGCCGAATGAACGGTACATGTCTAAAAGAATGAAGCGTAGTCGGTGGCGTCGCAAACGTGAACCTGATGACAACTCACCGCCCGTAGTTCGAGAGGTAGCGGCACCAAAGAATGATGCTCGTCGCGGCCTGCATATAACCCGTTCATCGCGGCAACTGGCCTTGCTGTCGAAACATGGTATCTCTTCTGTCCCTAGCGTTGTTCTTGGGTTTCGTCTCCACTGCTCTCGCGGTCATTAGGCCGTGTCCCATTGCCGTTGTACGCACGCTTAAAAGGGGTTTTTCTATTACCTTGCATGATCACTGACTATGTATCACCTAGGAAGGACCACCAGACGGAACAGATATCGCCCTGTGTTCCAGCACCTGCTTCCTGCAGTGCCACTACGCCCAGGAGACGAACGGCGTTTGTTCGAACGACCCGGCGTCCTATGCGGCGGAGGTGGTTTCAGAGAACGCTGAAATCATCACCTTCGAGGTCCTGAGCGACAAATCCTGCAAGATATATTCGTACGTCACTCGTACCTTGTTATGGAGATCGCTTAACCGACATGGCGATCGTCTATTAGGGAGGAGAATTGTCGTGGGAGCACTGTCGCGTACGTCCAGGGACCGAGCTCTGTGAGCATCAATACCGTCGCCGTGAAGTCTGTAATCTGCACATGAAGATATATCAGCCTTAGCGCGTTCTGTTACTGTACTATTCGTTTTGGACTGTACCTATGCGCTGTAATCCTTTGGTTATCCTTCATAGGACGACTTAATCACGGAGTCTTTGAGTTCAGTCTGCACTAACGTCAGTCAGACGTAACAGATGAACTGCAGAGCTACAGGAAACCCCGCAGCGGAGCCGCTACAAAGGTCGGGAAATCTACTGGTCGAGAGCAAAGACTTGGAGAGACCGTCGCGAGGATCATAGCGGAGCTCGTTATCTATCTTCGCTTGTAAGTCGCTTCATTAGCTAATCATTGAGAGAAGAGAGGGGAAATAGGCCTACATACCTAGCCGTATGGTCCTAGGTTCTTCAACCGCATACTCGGACCGTCGGACGTCGTAGTTCGGGGCAAGTGCACTGATGCGCTGCCTGCTAAGAGAAAAAAATATCGAGGGCCCGAAAGGAAAATTTCAAAATATATAAATAATGTAAATGATGCGTGCTTCGTTCGAAGATACGCGAGCAATGAATATGTAGTTCGGTATCTGGCTACGTGCCGAGCTAGACGTCGTTGAGTGAAAAGGAGGAAGCGTGTAAACCTAACCCGAGCTGGGCGCGGCGCGTTGTTTACTCGTGTTTGTGATGCCACCTCACAGAAATTGGCGACGTGTCCAGGTCGCTTTCAACTTAAACCAAACGCTACTCATCCCTCCGCTCCTTGGAATTCGTTTTCCACCATGAGCGGGTGTAAGTCTTGTCGTATTTTCTGCAGAACATAATGCTGAACGCATCTTCTACAGTCCGGTTCCTGAACCTCGTCCGTCCGTTCCTTCCGTTCTTGCCTGAAGTTTCGTCGCCCGACCGCAAGGTATGCACTCTAGTCTCTTCGCGTATAAGCGCAAGTACTGAAATCCACTATGCCATAGGTCCCGTTCAACCAAAAGGTGCTATGGACAGCCGTTACGCTTCTCATTTTCTTGGTCTGCTCCCAAGTCCCGTTGTATGGCATCATGTCCTCCGACTCGTCTGACCCGCTTTACTGGATGCGAGTCATCCTCGCCTCGAATCGCGGTACTCTCATGGAACTCGGCATCACACCAATCATCACCTCGGGCATGATCATGCAGCTGCTGGCTGGCGCAAATCTCATCGAGGTCGACTTTTCATTGAAGGAAGATAGGGCGTTGTTCAGCGGGGCTCAAAAACGTGCGTAGCATTATTTGTAGCGGCATTGGCAGTGATTTGACAGTAGGTTTGATCCTATACAGTGTTTGCCCTTATCATCGCCCTCGGTCAAGCAACTGTCTATGTCGCAACCGGTCTTTACGGCCAGCCCCGTGAACTTGGTCTCGGTGTCTGCCTCCTGCTTGTCATCCAGCTCATTTCCGCCTCCCTCATCGTCATCCTTCTTGACGAACTTCTTCAAAAGGGCTACGGTCTCGGCTCCGGTATCTCACTTTTCATCGCGACCAACATTTGCGAGTCCATCGTATGGAAGGCCTTCTCTCCGACGACTGTCAACACAGGACGCGGTCCGGAATTCGAGGGCGCCGTTGTTTCCCTCTTCCATCTCCTCTTCACCTGGAATGACAAAGGCCGCGCACTGCGCGAGGCCTTCTGGCGCGACCGTCTTCCCAACGTCATGAACCTCATCGCCACCGTCGTCGTGTTCGCCGTGGTCATCTACCTTCAAGGTTTCCGCATTGAGATCCCCGTCAAGAGCAACCGGTTCCGCGGCCAGCGCGGCTCGTACCCCGTCAAGCTCTTCTACACGTCGAACATGCCCATCATGCTGCAATCGGCTCTTACGTCGAACGTTTTCATTGTGTCTCAAATGCTCGCGACGCGCTTCCCCAGCAACATTCTCGTTCGTCTGCTCGGTACCTGGGAGGTAAGTACATGAGCTCACCTATCGCAACCCGACGTTAACCGAGCATCTAGCCTATGGAAGACTCCCCTCAACTCCAGGCCGTGTCCGGTATCGCCTACTACATGTCGCCGCCACACAACATCAAGGAAGTCCTACTTGATCCCATCCACACGTTGATCTACATTGCGTTCATCACAAGCGCGTGCGCGATCTTCTCCAAGACCTGGATCGAAGTCTCCGGGAGCGGTCCGCGGGATATTGCCAAGCAGTTGAAGGATCAGCAGATGGTATGTCACATAGGTCATGTTCTCACTGCGTGGCATGCTTACGTGCTTTAGGTCATGGCCGGCCATCGTGAGGGCTCAATGTACAAGGAGCTGAAGCGTGTCGTGCCCACCGCTGCCGCCCTCGGCGGCGCTATCCTCGGCCTCCTATCGGTGGCAGCAGACTTGATGGGAGCTATTGGTAGCGGAACGGGTATCTTGATGGCCGTCACCATCATCTACAGCTGTGCGTATACGTCTTTCCTCTGTACTACTTTTACTGACCTTAGCTCTTCTTCCTCTCGTAGATTGGGAGATTGGCATGAGGGTAAGCATATTCGACGCTGCGTCCTATGATGTCTTGCTGAGCGCGGCCTATAGGAGTCTGGTGGGCCGGAGATGGCTGCGTTGGGCGACTTCATCTAAACGCATTGAACGACGTGGGCGGCCGCTCGTTCGTTTCGGCTTTCAGGGATCGTATTCACCAGTATACCGTGTGTTCATAGTGTGCATGAGTAACGTCGCTATTGGTTCTTTAATATTATTTGTGGACGGAGCGACCACGGCATCGATGGTTCGCCATGTATTCCTACTCGTAATAAAAGTACGCATCCTCTACTGGTATCTTTGTTTCGTGACTGCATGCCAAGTTGTTAGTGTCAAGCCTTCAAGACGAATGATATTGCGGTCCGACTAGCTCCAGCACCTCAACACTGAGGTCTCTTGACCACGCAGTGTTAGTTGCTAACTTCTATCCTCAGGTCGATTTTTTTCAAATCTGGCAGAGAATAGAGAAAAAGAGCTCGGCCTGTACACTAACCCACTGCAAGATGACGCTTCAAGCCCAGTCAAAAGTGCATCCAGCCCCAGCCACCGGAGGACGGTGTGGAACAGCGGGTTGTGTGTAAAAACAGCGCGAGACAGTGTGAGCCAGCGGTGTGCAACTCTTTGTCCATCAAGTTTCTCTGATCCCTCCGCTCATGTCAAAAGCGACGGGCGCTACGCACGACTTCTCGCTCGATGCACACGATGGCTGCGAGCTCGCTCCTTTGGAGACGGGTAATCGACTGAGGGGCATCGGCTGGGCAGAGGGTATTTGACTTTGTGTCTTTTCCTTTCGCTCGCCCTCCTTCCTTTGTCTCCACCCACCACCATCTCTCCCTGCAGCCCGTCCTGTTCTCGAGTCTCAAAGGCACCGTCCTGCGCCTGCGTCTTTTCCGGCATCCCACGCCGTCACTCTGTGAGTAAGATCCCCGCTGCACACATACCAGCTGCGCTGACGGCATTAACGTCACCGATCACGCCGACCGAGAGAGTGTCCTATGTCCTAGGTCGAGCACCCACTTCACGCGCCTATGAACGACTCAAAGACTCAGACGCACGGACGCAAGGTGCGTACAGACTATATGCGCTGGATATATAGACCAATAGCTTACTAGTAGTAAGGTACCCAATACTGAGATTCGTCGGGGGTAAGTGCATACACTTAGCAAGAATACATCAGTCTGACTTGGATGTTCTGCTCTTAGATCTCTCAGTATATGATTGCTTTCGGCGGCCGGTGAGCTTTCTTCGAATATTGGTTTTGTCGTTGACGAGCCTTAACGATTTTTTTTACAGGATCACACAATGACTACCTGGCAGATTCCCAAAGCTATGCACCTCCACCCTGCCGTAAGTTGACGCTACATGTACTGCATTTCCTAGCACTAAAAGACTTTGCATAGATCAACGTGATGAGGCAATTTCATTTGCACTCGGCTCGACGCTGACCGTAGCGAACTTCGACGTGACGCGACACGCGCGTCGCTCGTTCGATTGCCCCAGAGCTCGGCGTTGTATGGACGAAAGGTGCAACGACGAGGAACAGGCGGCTGTGTATTGAGACTGCGGTACGTGCGTCCGTGGACGGAGGTAGATGGACGTGGCTGGAGTGGATGGCGCGGTGTCTGGCACTGTCGTGAGGTGGACGGAACTGTTGCGTGCGTAATGTAGTCGGTATCTCCAACTATCTCAGACTGTCTAGCACTGTTTCGCACTGTCTGTAGTTGTACTGGGGTGTCTAAATAATATATTTTGTGAAATAAATATTATTTGTGTGATCACTATAGATATTCCCTCCAGTAAAGTACCTACTTTACTGATGGATTGCCTTATAAGGTAAACGGCACCTGGTGCCGTTTTCCTTTTATAGTAAACGGCACCAGGTGCCGTTTTCCTTTTATAGACGAAATAGCATAATTTTCGCTCTGGGGGAAAATTAGTCACTCAACACATGCAGGTGCCGTTTTCCTTTTATAGTAAACGGCACCTGGTGCCGTTTTCCTTTTTTAGAAAACGGCACCAGCAAATAATTTTTCGTTAGGGAGAAATTATTCAACTGACTTGGAGAGGTGCCGTTTTCCATAAAAGGAAAACGGCACCTGCAACTAAATTTTCGCTAGGGAAAAATTATTCGACTGTTGAGGTGCCGTTTTCCATAGGGTTAGGGTTAAGGGGTTAGGGTTAGGAAAGGGAGTACTACTCTCGAAGAGGGAAGACGTCAGGTAAAGGCGAAGAACCGTGTGCTATGGTGGGCACACCGGGGAGCTTTCGACTGTCGTCTCATCAGCGCCCTCATACCTGTATTTATGGTTCCTGGACAAGGGACGGGCCGGAGGCCCGTCACTTACTAATTGCCGACTCCGACGGGAATCGGGATATCAGTATAATCTAACAATAGAAGCGAATAAACCTGATTGGCTTCTTGCATATGCCGGTAAGTGCGATCACCGATTGATCGGCCATCGGAGGCGACCGGAAATAACGCCTCCCCGTCTACCACCGGGTACGGGGAAGCCCGCGAACCGGGCTCGGCTCGTTCGTCCGAGCTTACCGTGGTTATTCCTGCGAGGCTCCATTGATGGAGGCTTCCAGACTTAGCGTTGACTCGGCCTGGCCGCTACTGCGGGCCGTCTTACCGTTAGACGCGGAGTTGCGGACCGCGCTCACGTGAATGATTGATATCCGGAGTTGATCCGTATCACGTGCGAGACATGTGACACGAGCGTCAGTTTGCTAGACTGTTAGCCGCGCGTCTTTCCAAGCGCGCGCTCTTTCAAGCGCGCGCCTAAGTAGTCTGCGAACGAATAAGTTAGAGTCAGGGCCTTACCGGTTAGGGTTAGGTTAGGCTAAGACGGTGATTAAGTATGCAAGGCAGTGAAAATACGCGAAGTTAATTCCTTACGTTAGGGTTAGGGTAGGGAAAACTGAACGTGTTCGTTCTTTTCATTTAATGACGTCCAAATCTAGACTGCCAATTGTTAGTTTATGTC
>SWBT01000539.1:0-19060 GCA_005298045.1 Pleurotus ostreatoroseus | reverse complement strand
TCTTCATTTACTCAATGACTGTAGTTTATTTTATGTTGTAAAAACTCGAAGAGCAAAATCCTTCAAATGCACTCTCCTCAATGTTCAAAATGTATCTAGCCGAGTTCTTTACCAAATATAGTAGATGTGACGTCATTTGGAAGCTGAGAGTTGTGGCTTTCATTTGGCGCTGAGATTACCATATTTGGTCAATGGAAAGCAGAGATACATACAGATCTTTGAAACACTTCAAAATATTCGAAGCGTTTTGCAAGTCACTGTATATGAAGGAAGTGGTTGCGCAAGACTCCAGTGTCGTAGTGCTCCCGGATGACGACCTGCCCGAAGGCAATCAGTTCAATGAGGATGAGTGTCCACTGGCACAATCTAAGGATAACGACGATGACATTGTTGAAGAGGAAAATGACGAAGAACTGAGGGCATTCCTGCATTTCATGTGTGCCACACCACTGTCTCTAATTGATGAATTGCCTCCATGTGAAGGAACAGTGACCCCAGTTGGGCTTTTAGTGCACCCTGTCAGTTGGACCAGAACCTGCAACGACTGGAGGTATATTTGGATACTCCTGGTGCTGTGCACTCTGCCACGTTGCACGTTGCATGAGATATTCGCAGTTACGCCGCTGTCTCTGTTCCTGCAAGCCACGCACGACATGCTGTGTCTGATTGAGACATGGCAGTGTACATATGCTTCGCCATTTTTGCCATTGGACCGCTATGAGGTTGTTCTGAAGAGCGTGCTGGCAGCTATGCTGCAGACTCAACTAACTGACTCGTGGAGTGCGAACTCTGAACGCACATTGTTGACTTGTCTCTCACTAGGAGAGCCTGTGCCCCTGCCGTTCGGACATGCATCAAGACTCGCTGCTGTCACAGAGTTGCTAGAGGCTCTCGTAAGGAACTGTCTCAACTGTGTACCGATGTCTACACGTAATGCGTAGGGATTAAGGACGGTGCTCCTACTCATTTACATCGCAGGATGGCGTTGATGGCCACCACTCCTAGCTGACAGACTTGCTCAGAGGTTACGAGTACCCCATCCATCTATTTATTACTGGTAGGATTTACTCAATATGCAACTTGCCGTTCGAATTGGACCATTCCGGGACACTGTCCCCGTTCTTGATCACAGCACTTAGCTTGTCACTCTTCAGCGTGACACCAGCATCTATGCCGAATGGTACGTAACGATTGTCCCTACAAAGAAACTATTTAGAGAATACTAAAAATATTTTGTGTGCAGGAACACTGTGATTTGGCTTTGTAATGCTCGGCTGAACGGCTGCGCCACACTCTGCTGCTGTATTTGACACGCGCGCATCCCCAAGCTCGTGCTGCATGTACCCGGAACTTGTTACTTGTCTCGGTGGTTGGCGACCGTTCCTGCTCCTCCAACACCCAAGGCCATGTCGTCGAGTGGCAAACACAACCTCCTTCGCCTGCCTTGTCCCCTCAGTGATAGGCCCCTCAAACGGGCTCGATCAAAGAGTCTGAACACTGTACACGGCCGCACCACACTACATGCTCCCTGAGCCCTACTTACATGCCACACAGGGGCCCTGCGGCTACGCTGCATGCAAAATCTGCATCGCCAGAGTCTCATCTCTGTCCTGATTATACAAGAGGCATGGCACATACTGCATCTGCACGAAGGCATGTCCTATACACTCTGACTCGACATGGCCGCCCATTACCTGGAGCGTCGCGGTCGCCGCAGGTACACCGCTGCTGCTGTGCGGCTTCGCGCTGACCGCGGTGCTGAACTTGCAGCTGCAGTGGTCGCACGGAAGGCTGGAAGTGCTGGCGGCGGTTGCCTTGCAGGAGGCCGACCGAGTTGACCCACCACAGCTGCTGCATCACACAACTGGAGCAGATTGTGATGGCAGCCAAGGAGGAGGTCGTCGCCCTACGCACGGCATAGCGGAACTACTTGCGCCCGTTCCCGAGCTGCCGCAGGTGGTCACCACGGCGTCGTTCGCGGCTCTATTCCCTCTGCCCGATCCCAGTCTCTAGTGCGCCGATGGAGTTCTCGCTTGCGATCCCGCTCTCCAATGCGCTGCTGTTCCCAACTGCACTTGCAGTCGATGCCGCGATCCTGACCTTCTCGCTCGCGGTCATCTCACCATGGGTGCTACTGTCGCTCCTCGTCGTATGGCTTGTCTCAGCCACCGTCGCGCCGCCCCCGTTTGCTCTCTACGACTTCCAGCAACCATATTCCCAATGTTACATTGCCGCTGTCGATACTGTCGATGAGTGAGCTATTGTCGCTGCCTGAGCAGTCTCTACCACCAGATCATGTAGCGTGTTTGCAAACACACCGCTATTTCGAGCAATTCAAAAATTGCCACCAGCAGAAGTTGAACTTGGAGCCTCATGGATAAATCAGACAATATAACCACTAAACTATCTAACCTTGTATGTTCAAGTTAGAATATAATATATATAGAGTACTTCCACAATTTGAATAATATATTTTAGGATGTATATCCGAAGTTATCTGATGATAAATATTATTAAAGCCAATAACGTATCAAAATGGGGGTGCAGGGGCTCACCCCCGCTGTTATAGGGGGTCTAGAGAGCTTGCTCTCTGGGTTTGGGTTAATTTAGGGTTAGGGTAGAGTAAGGGTGCAGGGAGGGTCTGGGGAGGACCACAATCCCCTCCAAGAATAATTAAATTAAATATTATTTGAGATGTAAAAGTATCCTATATATATATAATAGATGTTCAAAGATATACAAGGCCTCATGGTGTAGTGGTCATAGCATGTGTATTGACAGTGTATACTGTAAGGTTGCCAGTTCAATTCCTTCTCATGGCAATTTTTTAATTGTTTGTAATGGCAAACATTGCTACAATTGCAGGTCCTTACAATTGTAGCAATGTTTGCAAACATCTCCCCTACCCTACAATTGTAGCTGTGTTTGCAAATATGCTACATGGTCGCCTGCCTCTACGAGATCGCATTTTCAACGCCCCGCTTGCGTGTGACACGGAGGTCCTCATGGGTGTCACTGGTGGCTTTGCCGCCACCGGGTTGCATGCGACACCTGCAGACGAGGACAATTACAAGGAAGTACGAGGAAGATGGTGGGCCATCGGCCTCAGGCCTGCCCCACTAATCATCACTGAACAATAAGACTTGATGATTCCCCTCGACGTTATGCGAGAATTGTCACTTGCACCTTGTCATTTACACAATTGTATTTTAAGTAGCACATTATAGCACATTATAGATGTTTACATACCCTTCACAGAGTAGTCGTAGCGGCTTCTTGTGAGAGAGTGAGTAGAAGAAAGTTAGAGTTTCATAGTATGCTATATTGGAATATACAGCACATGTTGTTCAGAATGAAAAGGTTCTTTCTCCTTTCTTCCTTTACCACTAGCCACTAACTCTGTTACTCGCTATGGCGTCCGTGTCTGAAAGTGGAAGAGACAAAGGTAAAAAGAAAGATGTTGGAGGGCAGGCTGAAAAATTCTTTCTCAAGAAAAACAGTAAACAACTCTGAAGAGTATTTCTACTCGAGCAGACTACAGGTTATCACTTTGTGGTGAGTCCTCTATAGGTTATAGTGATAATCTAACACGGAACAATATGCTACGGGCATCCTCCTCTCATCATGTATCAATCAACAGTTGATCAAGACTTCAAATGGCCCGTGGTGAAGACTGCTTACCATCTGATTATTTGCTATATAATTTACATAGGCTTATGAGCTAACTATTGATTCCTCACTCTTTAGATACAGTGGGACGCCCTCTGGCCTCATATAATATATGATAGGCACAGCCCCCAAAGGCGGTCGTTCTATAGTGTCAAAATACTATACCGATAACTCCGGATTCTTTCGACCAGCCGACATCAAGAACAACAAGGATCCAGCAGTAATTACTAAACTAGCTGCGGATAGTGATCAATGGTCACCAGATCAGATCAGCTACCTCTTTTGCATCGTCGAACATGCTATTGAAATTTGCCATCTCCTTACATTTGTTTTACCTGCAACGTGCGATCAAGCCTTTGAGATAGGCCTGGAGAAGGCTACAATGCTCTTTGACAAGTGTGAGTACTCTTTAACTCTTACATCACAATTAGCATATTGAGCTGTATCTCATTTAGCATTAAAGCTCAACAACAATGTTCGCAAAAAGGTACGTTTATCACCTGCTACTGTCAAAACGTTGTAGTGCTAATAGGATACTGATCTCATCATCTAGATGCTATCTTTCTATGAGCCAACTCAAGTGCAGCTACAGAATCTCCTCAGTTGCTGGGGCATTTTATTATATCGTTTAGATCAGGGTTCGGAGACGACAGCAACCAAATACTTTGATTTGGACCAGGACATACTTCATTATTATAGAATGGCGAGACAATTTGTATCTATTGGTTGAAATGTACAGGCAGTTCTAAATGGAGAATGGGCTGAGGGAGATAGCATGAAATGGCCTGTAGGTTCACATTTGAGTTTAAATTGGAATAAAACTCACTATAATTACTCCATTTCAGACGAACGTGAGTCTCGTAGATTCTGCCTGTCATATATTTCATTAAGTCATAGATCATGCTGCGATTGAATGCTACTTTCATGGATCGGGAGCTGCAAGCCTGATCAGGCCTAAAGCTGAGCTAGTACCTCAGAATATCATAGCAGACATTTTGGTGATGGTACGTATGTTCAGATTGGAGAGGCAGCCTAGCTGATCTCTTTACAGGCACAGCTCTACCTTATGCATTGAAAGAAATTAGACGACAAGGCTAAACGACATCTGGATGCGTGGGAGCAATCAAGAAAGACGACTGTGAGTCTTAGCTAATATATTTGTATATCAGTATTAACTCCTGTCCTTAATTTCTGTACAAAGAATACTGCAGCAGGAACAGTGAACATACTGAAGAGAGCAGGTGAGTGATGATAGAAGTTATTCTGTATGGCTAACGAATGCATTATATTCAGAGACTTGAGGGTTAAAGTTCTCTTCCACCAAACAGGATTTAGCCTCTCAGCGAGAGCTATGAAACAGAAATATGAGCCGGTGGCTGGTACATATGGGTCAAACCTCGCTTGTGAGCCAGTGCAAGCCGTATCTACAACAGATTCACAATATCGGCAGGTGAATATGATAGCTTCTCTCTTCGTACAAATCAAACTAATACTCAAAGTCAATAGCTTCCGCCGAATATCAAGTGTAGACACAGATTCACTGCTGCTGTCATTGCACAAAGGAAGATCAGCATACAAGAGACAAATAGTTCCACACGTTGACAGCTCGACCATATTGTCAGTGACTAGTGCTAAACAAGTATCTAGCAGAAGATCTGGCAATGACAGCTCTGTATTAGTGGTGGTCACTCCCTAAGATATCACACCACCATCACTGACATCAGAAGCCCCTATCCAGCCCATCCATCTCTCTTCTTTTGATCACTTCATGTCTCTGTTGAATACCACACAGCTGTTGTCATTTAATGTCTCGCCAGCTCAGAATCAGCAGTCTGATCCATCGACACTGGCCAGTTTCTCAGTGGCTGGCCAGTCATCGTTATCCAGTGATGCTGCACAGTCGTCATTCTTGCCAGCGCAGCCGTCGTTCTCACCAGCGCAGCCGTCATTCTTGTCAGCACAGGATCAGCAGTGGTCTGATCCATCAACACTGGTCAGTTTCTTAGCTAGTCAGTCATTGTTATCCAATGTCTTATCAATGCAAGACCAGCACCCTATGTGCCATGTCTGATGCATCATAGCCTTGTACTATGTACCCTATGTAGTGCACTACATTTTAGATAGTACTAGGAACTCAAATCTAATGATTACTGATCTATCTAATGCATTACACTCTTCGCCGGCCTACTGTGCTATAGGTGTCTGGGTGAGGCTTATGTAATCAGAAGATATGTATATCAAAAATTTTGCAAAATTCAGGGCTTTCCCACAGTTATCCCGTTGACCTAATCGGGTAAGTAACCCGGTCAGTATTGAGCCATCAATATAATTATTAGTGCAGATGTGTTAAAAACTCTAACCTTAATCAAATATGAAAAAATCGAAAAATATTTGTATGTGGCTGTAAAAATGCAGAAGAAATATCAGAAAATACAGAAAAAATTAGAGAATCTTGTGAAGGGAGTTTCAACATCATGGTGCTAGCCAAATGATGGATAACATGCTTCTATTACTATAAAAGGCAATTTTCCCGAAAATATTCTAATAAATTCTATAAATTCATTTATGTATAATGACATTAAATGTTAGTAATCAAACATGTATTAAACTGTTTGAAAATAATGTTTTATACGGGATAATAAATATATTTCACAAATAAAAATGCAAAATTGATTTATTCATTCAAATAGTACCACTATTAATAGAATGTTATTTTAAAAATGAAAGAAAATAGGTCAAAAAGCAATAAAATCAATGTTTGACTGCTTTCTAATGATATTTTATTATGATTTTAAAAAATTACAGTATTCCCTCAATGAAACATTTTATTTGCAAGCAAATATAATCTAAAATTGACATAATTGACATCAATTAGTGATAGAGAATACACTATATACTTATTGAATAGTAAGACATTTATTATATTAATATGTTACAAATCTGCTACAACTTTATAAATGTATTTTATCTGTTAGTAAAATATATAATATATAAGTATCATTACTAATGTATATGATACATAAAAAGATTGATTTATACATAATAAATACTGCTATTGCTATACAATGATGTTAGAGAGAACAATGCAACATGTATAACACTAGAGTATTCTCTATTCATTGTTGTCACATTCACATATCAAATATACCAAGGTCTCAAACATAATATAATGGTATACTTATGTGTCCATATACAAAAGAAGTTTAAAAAATGTAGGTGATTCTACAAAAACGTAGTGCGACGAACAAAGAATGTATTTACATTGAATGGTTGAACTACTTCTACTCCACTATAATTTAATTAACGCTAAAGTTCAATTTGCTTCACAATATAAATACTTACTATCATAGATTTGTCATGTATTAATACAACATATGTCTACGTATGTTACTAATCAGAGAATATGTTTAACTACTATCAGCATAGAAGATTCTACATTACTAGCTTTGACAAGTAATAATAGTTTTTCGATATGTAAGACAACAGCCAGATGTCTTCATTGAAGATATGCAAGAGATCAAATAAACTAGACAATGTTGTGTATCTAAGTATTCAATGTAGAGATATACAAATATTTTAAAGAAAATGAGACAAGATGTGAGTATATGTATATACAAATAAGCACATAATCTAACAAATGTAGTAACTACTATAGATGACAATTACACAATATATCAGTTAGCAAGTGTAGAACATTTCTAATATTCATAGTATAGTTTGATATTATGTAGACCTTCTATAAGACATTTGAGTTATACATCACATGTTATAATATTGATAAATATTACTTTAATTTGAGAAAGCACTGTACATTTTTCACAATATACATCTCTTTGTATATATACAATTATACTTATTCAAATATAATACACACTACATCTAATATTATATAAGAGTATATTTGACTCTTTATTACATTGATTGTTTGATAATCATTTATAAGATAATAAAATGAAAATATATTTGAAAGTACATAACAATATATTCATTATTGTAAATGTCTAATATTGGTGAATATGTCTTTCAAAACGGACACATTATTAATAGTAGTACTATTTGAATGAATAGATCAATTCTGTATTTTTATTTGTAAAATATATTTATTATCCCGTATAAAACATTATTTTCAAACAGTTTAATACATGTTTGATTACTAACATTTAATGTCATTATACATAAATGAATTTATAGAATTTATTAGAATATTTTCGGGAAAATTGCCTTTTATAGTAATAGAAGCATGTTATCCATCATTTGGCTAGCACCATGATGTTGAAACTCCCTTCACAAGATTCTCTGATTTTTCTGTATTTTCTGATATTTTTCCTACATTTTTACAGCCACGTACAAATATTTTTCGGTTTTTTCATATTTGATTAAGGTTAGGGTTTCTAACACATCTGCACTAATAATTATATTGATGGCTCAATACTGACGGGTTACTTACCTGATTAGGCCGACGAGATAACTGTGGGAAAGCTCTGAATTTTGCAAAATTTTTGATATACATACCTTTTGATTACATAAGCCTCACCCGGACACATCCTGTATTAGGACACCTGAGAATAATGCATCATTCTCTGGCTTACAGAGAGTAGTGCATGCAATTTGTTGATAGTACAGTGCTATGATGCATGAAACCTGGTCCATTGGCTCGTACTATAGCGTCACTAACAAGTGGACTGGGGAAGGTAGCGCAGTGCTGCTATCAGTTTGGACGACAGCGCGGATCTGGGTCGCGCTGTCAGTCTCCAAGTGTGTTAGCGCAAAGCTAATAGACACTCAGACCGCGGTTCACCGGGCTTGACGTTGGCCGGGCTATCACGGTTGTTCGTTTAGGAGGGGCTCCTTCGATGCTTGCTGAGTCCTTATAAGACTTGTTTCTGGAGCAGTGGGGCGAGCCCACTAAGCAGTGTACCTAAGTTGACACCCCTGGTTTAGCTGTGTAACTTGTTAACTTCTTGACTTCGTACGTGTGTACCGCTTGTAGTAATGCTTGCGTGACGTATACCTAGGGAGATGCTCGACTTAGGACTGGACTTGACGACGTGAGCCTAAGGAGATCGCTCGACTTAGGACTTATCTTGATGTGGGGCTTAGGGAGATGCTCGACCTAAGACTTGTCTTGACTTCTTGACTTGTCTTGACATGTGCTAGCCCAACTGGCTAGACTTGGGGTGCTAGTCCGAGTGACTAGACTTGACTCAGGGGGATACTTGACCTGAGCAGACTTCTCCTGCAGAGCAAGGGCGCTGGCTTTGATGCAGAAACTTAAGCTACAGAGCAGGGGCGCTGGCCCTGATGCAGCTGACTTAAAGTTTGCAGAGCAGGAGCGCTGGCCCTGATGCAAACTTCTTTAAGTTGTAGAGCAAGGGCGCTTGCCTTGATACAACTGGGGGTCTCACAGAGCAAGGGCGCTTGCCTTGATGCGAGAAAGGATGTACAATTTACACTTCAGAGAGTGAGAGGAGTACAAGGGCCGTAAGGGCCAAATCTACCTACAACTGAGGTTTATATAGACCCCAGCGGCTAAGATTACATAAGAAAATGAAATTCTCTTCAACCAATGGCATAATCTGCTCGTTCTATTTTTACCTCGTACCTGCTTGGCCTACTTGTTTGTCCTTGTTTGTAAAACGAGGCTGTGCGACCTAGCCCCTTGCTGAGTGTGTAGCGTGGGAACATTGCTCCACGTGACTCATTGTCGGCTTTGTCATCTTGTTTGCACTTGTTTGTCCTGCCTTATGCTTTAGACTTGTCATCTTGATTTGACTATAGTCTGTATGATCTATGTGCCAAACACTTTTGGTGCATGACATCCGGGGGGCACTTCAAATAGCAACTGTCCCCAGTTGCTTCTTGTTCATCAAATCGTTCCTTCAGTCTTCTTCGTCTGAAGTGGACTCTGCATCTGATTCGAAGGACGATGATTCCTCATCATCAGTCATGGCTTCCAAATTATCTGCCAGGTAGCGTAGTCGAGGATCGCCTCTAGAGATATACGGCATGACTCTTGAAGCCGCAATCTTTGATTGCCATTCGGTTCCGTCTAGTTCTTGCAAGACATAAGCACCACCTCTGCTTCGGCGCATGACCTTGTATGGACCGAGATAGCGAGGTTTGCTCTTCCTATCCATCGACTTCTCTATTCCACTGTTGCGTACAAGCACAAGCGTCCCTGGCTCGTATGAGTCACGACATAGACGTGTGCGAAAACGCCGTTCAAACTGTTCCTTTGAACGCAAGCAATTCTTGTACAAAGTAGTAGCAGCTCGTTTGAGGTCCTCAGGTTTCTTTTGGAGTTGTCGTATCCGTACGGCCAGTAGATCTTCCGATGTCATGTTCTGCTGATAGGTGATGATGAATGATGCCTCTGCCAGGTCGAAAGGAAGCACAGGGTGGACACCATATAGTAGATAAAATGGTGAAAATCCTGTTGCGCGTCGAACAGTGACTTTGTCTGCAAAGAATGCATGCGGTACAAGGTCTGGCCATTTCTTTGGGTTTCCCTTGCATGCCTTCATTATCCCTTCTCGGATTGGAAAGTGAACATTTTCTACAACTCCGTTGGCTTTTGAATTATAAGCCGAGATTTTGATTTGCGGAATTTTGTAGCGGTCCATGAGAAGGGTGACGGCACCTTGAACTTCGGGCCCATTGTCTGTGGTAATTTGGCCGACTGCTCCATAACGACAGAATATATCTTCCCATATGAATTGTGCTGTTGCCTTGGCATTGCTGTGCCGGAGTGCACGTCCTTTGGCTGCGCCTGAAAGGTCATCGCGTGCAGCGATAATGTATTTGAATCCCCGGACTTTGGGCATGAACATGACGTCGAGGTAGATCTTGGAAAAGATGGTTGCTGGCGTGGATATGGTGAGAGGAACCTCGACCTTGCGTGTGCTTCTGATCTGGCATTGATGACAAGAGCGGACATGACTTCGTACATCATTCCGCATGCTTGGCCAGTAGAATCGCTCCTTCAGCGTCTTCATGACTGCATATTCTCCACGATGTCCAAGCTGTTCGTGACTTGCTTCAAGACTTCTTCGTCTGGCTTTGTGACTGCGTATAGCTTTGAGAGGCGGATGTGCGCCATTGCGTCTATACATCGCTCCCTCTTGCACAAAGAAACGAGTAGCCTTTTGAATGAATCGCCTCTTATCTTGGTTGGTCTTAAGATGTGACGGGTATATTAGGTCTGTCAGAAACTTGTAGATTTCTTCCATAACCTCGTCTTGTCGACTTCGTGACACAAAGACTTGAGGGTGCTCTTGCACATGCCTTCCTGCACGTGGATTGTATGCAGAGGCATAGTGTACGAGCAAGGCTATTTCGTCCAGCCAGTCATCGTCTTCTTCGTTTTCTTCTAGCTCGTTTGGCAGTGGTTCTTTCCTTGACAAAGCATCCGATCCTTTGTGCTTGTCTGCCGGTACATGAATGAGCGTAAAGTCGAAGAGGAGAATTCCTTGAATCCAGCAGTTGATGGTGGCATTAGGTTGTAGATCAGATACGTTAAGCATGCCTTTGATGTATTTGGCATCAACTTCTACATGGAAGACTTGTACGCCAACCAAGTATAGTCGATAAGCACGTAGGGCTCGAAAGAGTCCGTACAACTCTAGCTTGGGCTGAGAGTACCGCGATTCCCTTTCGTTCATGGGAATAGAGCCATATCGTGCAGGATGCTTTCGACCTTGTTCGTCGATCTGGGAGAGGATAAACCCAACAGCAATAATGCTTGAATCCACTGACAAGATGACAGGATTGTCAGAGGTGTAGTCGATAGGTCGTAGTGCTGGTGGTGAAGTGACTGCAACCTTGAGTTCTTCGAAAGCCTTCTCTCTTCTTTCATCCCAATCAAATTCTTGGTCCTTGCGAACCAACTCCGTAAGAGGTCTTGCCATAGCTGAGTAGTTCTTGATCCAGATTCTTACTGTACCACAGAGTCCTAAGAATGCACGAACATCTTTGACTGTCTTGAGTGGTGGCCAGGATAGAATCTTTTCGATCTTTTGATCATCCGGTAAGCGTCCTTCTGGGGTACACTTCTGTCGTACAATCAGCACTTCAGGTTGTGCTAACTGTACCTTTGAGGGAGAGAATGTTCCTCCTGCATGACCAATGCGGTGGATTATACGATTGATATCTTGCGCATGTTCCCATATGAACGGTGAATGCCAGGATTAGCCTTGAGTACCTGAGGCTGTTCTTCAGCATTTTCGTATCGAGTTCGACCTCCCTTCATAGCTACGTCATCTATGAAGTTGTTGGCCTTGTGTGGAATTTCATCTTGAAGGATGAAAGACACGCATGCTTGAAACTCGGCCGGAGCATTTGTGAATCCAGTTGGCAGTGATGTGATATGCAGTAGTCCTAGAAGAGTGAGGAATGCTGTCATGTCTCGACTTTCGAGATGCACTTTGCGAGCGTCAAATCTCCAATAGAGATCAAAGACTATGTAGCATTGTCGTCCGGCAAAGGGTTCCACAAAGTCGTCCAAGTTAGGTGGTAATCCTGCTTCACAAATAGTGACCTTGTTCAGTGGCTGCAAGTCATGTACGATACGTAACTTGCCACTTTTCTTGAGAACGCAGAACCATCGTGCGCGATACGAGGATTGACTTGGTTCATATACTCCGGCGGCTATCTTCTCCTTTAAGAGTGCAATAACCTTGTCTCGTATGCCTGGAGGTATAGGAATGTTGGTGAATGCCCATGGAATGTGTGGGACATAAGAAATGATATATGGTGAGAAGTAGTCTCCTCGAAATGTTCCTCGTTGGTAGTCTTCAAAGACGAACACATTCTGATGTAGCTGTAGAATGTGGATGAATAGCTTTTCTTCTTCTGGCCATAGAAAACCTTTTGGGTTGATGTCCATCTCCTTGAGTCTTTCCTCTGTGAGTTGTCCATTCGGCTTGAAGTCTGGTGGATTTGGTGATAACTTGGGTAGCAACTTCAATAGATCCTCTGGGAAGGCTCGAGTAATCTTGGCATCTTCTGGAAATACTCCTGGTACTGGCTTAACTTTGCGGTCTACACGCTTGTAGGCAGCAAGGGCTTCACCTCCATTGAAAAAGATGACGTCCTCGTCATTATCGACAGTGGCAAGGTATTTTTCTAATGTGGTGGACATATGGAAGGGCTCACAGTCCTCGTCAAAGACTAAGAGACTTGAAGGGTTTTGATCATCATCTAGAGTGGCATAGAAGACATGATAGTCTTCTACTAACTCTAATGCTTCACCTTCAACTTTCTGCTGCAACTCACGTCTATCACACAACCCCGTTGGGTTATCATCTACTTTTTCTCTACCACTACCAACTCCAACAGCTGCGCTGCACTCTATCGTATCACCTACACAACTACCATCTGCCTCTATCAACTCTGCATCATCAACTTCACACTTCGTCAACACTTCTCTTCGAGACTTGAGGAAACCTGAGCCCGTGTTAGGAAGTGGGGGGAAAGAATGGAAAGGAACCGATTCTGGATGAGGGCCATGAAACTCTTCTTCAGATTCTAAGACTTCAACATCAGCAACACCATCCGCATCATCACCGCTCAACACACACCTAGAATGGAAAGGAATTAGGCAAGACTGCTCCATGGAAGAGCATTGCCTGGCCAAGTCGTCCTTGATCACGAAGGGAGCGCACCGCATACTCTTCAGCAAAAGGGAGGGTGAAGAGTTGCATGGATAAGACTGTGGAGCGCACGAGGACGGCATCGGCCTCGTTGAAG
Source organism: Pleurotus ostreatoroseus (assembly GCA_005298045.1). Lineage (NCBI taxonomy): Eukaryota > Fungi > Basidiomycota > Agaricomycetes > Agaricales > Pleurotaceae > Pleurotus > Pleurotus ostreatoroseus. Next base: position 5,644 of record SWBT01000539.1, on the reverse strand, counting down.
GTTCCAACTTCGAGGAGGTGGAGGACTTGGTAGAGAAACATACGCTCGTGGCCGAAGAGGAAGGGATTTCCAACGTCGTCAGCCTCTGGCACGGCGATGCTAAAGGCTGCCTCGCGCTGGTCTTGAGCGCGGAAGAAGTGGGGAGCAATGCTGGGAGTGGGGATGGGGCGTTCCGCATGGTGGATGTAGTCGGCATAGCCACACCAATTGATATGGTCCTGGAGTTGGAGAAGGCGTTCGAAAAAGGACTCACGCATCTGGCGATAGCGCTGCTCCCTGCGATGACGATACAAGGCAGTGGTGTGAGGGCACTTGCGTTTAAGAGCGGTACAGTGCTTGCAAGTCTTGCGCACTGTCGTAGAACTGCCACTGATGGGACCAGGACCAGTCTCCATGCGCTGGCTCCAATCGTTGTAGTACAACTCACGACGAGCATTCTCTGAGACATTGAGAAGCGCAGTGAAGCGATGCTCGTCCTGGGGAGCTGAGGTTGGTGGCTTGTAAGTCAAGTCCTCCATAATAATATCCTCAGACGTACCACTGTTACGATGGACCACCGGTTCAGCGGTAGCACGCTCGATGTCTTCAGCCGTAAGAGGCCGGGTATAAGGCCAATGGGCCTGGGCGGGCGCGACAGAGTCTCCGCTCTCAGTGCGGGAAAGTCCAGTGGTGGAGGACTGAGACGACATGCCGGCAACCTCAGCGAAGTAGGAAGTGTAAGCTGGAGTGGGGACCGAGCTGACTGCGTGATGTTCGATATCATCCACGTCCATAGCATCGGGATTGCAGACTTCATCACGGCAGGAGCGGATAGCGCGCTGAGTGTCGGGGCCGAGGGATGTCTTCCCAAAGACATGGAAAGGCTTCTTGGTGGTGCGAGCACGGAATGCGAGTTCAGCGGCGGTAGGGGTGTGTTTAAAGCCGAAGATCTCACATACCGACTCAGGGATGGATCCCGCGGTGTCTTGTGTGACTGCGCTGGAGTCGCCCGGAGACGGCGACGGTTCGGGTGTGTAGAACTCGTTGTCCGAGTCGATCGTGGCCAGGGATGGCATACTTCCGATGCTGACAGTGTCGGAGAGGTCGTCGTCTTCGAGCGGCGGTAACGTGAGAGTGCGCGGATGGTCCGAGAAGAATCAGCGGAGCTGCACGTCGGTGAGCTCGTCCATATCGACGATGTCCGTACCGAGCGATTCCTCGGTCGCATCGGTGGCGTAGCCGTCCGCGGAGTCTTCGTTCTCGTAGCGAACGTCTTCGAAGATGAAGTCCTCAGGGACCTCGGGACCCAAGGTGAGTCCCTCTTCTTCATTCTTATTGTCGTCATCGGGTGCGCCGCCGCCGTGAGCTTCGTTGATGCTGCGGGCGAGCGCGTGCGCAAACGCGCCTTGGTCGTTGCGCGTGGCCACGTCATCGGCGCTAAGCGCCGCGGAGGTCGCGCGTGACGCGTTCTCTAACTCTCTATCATCTCCCAGCTCGAACTTGTCGTCCACAGACGAGCCCCCGAAGATCTCGGTTTCCAGTTCGCGGTTCTCCCTCCAGCGCGCGGTGCGCTGCTCGATATACGTGCGTACCACTGCGGGGGTGTGCGTGTCCAGGCCATATCCGACGCCGTACGGCTCGTCGCTGGCAAATGTGTCGAAGCCGTCAGATTTGACATCGGACGTGTGCGGAGACAGGGACCCGTCGGTGAGGGTCGCGGACGTGTCGTCCGCGGTGTCGACGTGGGTCGGCACGGGCTCCGTGACCTGAGCAAAGGTTGTGGGCTCAGTATCAGGTGCGTGGCAGTAGTTCTCGTACGCGAGACGTACCAGCTGACTATTTCCTTGTCCTTCTTCCAGGTCTTCGGTACGAGGGTCCTCGGACACGGTGCGCACGGCGTTGCGCTGTTCGAGGGCGATATCAGGTACGTCCCCCAACCCGAGTGCGTGTGTACTCACGTTTTGGCTCCTCTCGACGAGCTCATCGGCCCAGATACGTGCAGCAAGGGCCCTGCCGGTGCGCAGGATGCTGGCCTCACTCAGATCGAAGGCGGCAGTCCCGGACGGAGCGTCACGAGGCGCCAACATCAACAGGCCAGTACGACCTTCCATGGAGGCCAGCACTTCCGGATCGATAGCAGCGGCAGCGATCTCGCTGCCTCGGACGTAACGTGGGAACATGCTGCCTCGCGGAACCCATACCACGGTACTGCAGCCGACATCGAAGTCACTGCCGGTCAGGATTTGGAGTATGAAGACTCCAGCCTCGACGCGTAGGACAACATCAAGTCGCTGGCCCCGCGGGCGGACAAGGCCAAAATGCAATATGTAGTCACGGTAGATAGCCTCAGTGGCCCCCGGCTGGCTGCCAGGATGCGCAGAGACGTACGTCGGAAGTGGGCCCGACATATGGGTGAGTGCTTGTAGTTGTTCCGAGCCTGCGGATACTGATGGGCTGTTGTAGGGATTCGAGGGGCGGAGGACGAATGTCCTGTTCCACCCATGCCAGATATATTGGCTGAGGGACCTCCTGTCGATAGCGACGCGCGTCGCTGTCTCGCTTGACGGTAGGTCGTCCTTATCGTGGGCGCTTCTGTCTGAGACTGAGGGTGTTAGAGATATGCGTAGTACGGTCGGTAATACTATTCTGAATACCGGTTACTCAATAGTAGTCTAGTGTACTAGTGTAACTAATAAGAATAGTAGATAATGAATACTCACTTGCGGGATTGAAGTCTTAGTCTTGCCGGTAATAAGACTTCAAGGGATCGGTTATCGGAATAGAGTATTAGTGAATTGCTGAAGACTGTCGGCAATAGAGTAAGTACTTCGCAAATAGAATAAGTCTGAGTCAGTAACAAATCCTTTACTCAGTCTACCTGATCCTTATAAGAGTGATAAGACTTTGAAGGCAGAGACTAGTCTTGCCTTCGACTTACAGAGCTAGTCTTGTAAGTACTAAGTCTTAAGGAATACTTATTAGCGCGGAGCGTAACAAGTCTTCACACAATATCACACAAAGGTTAGTGTTAACGGGTAATGAATTCGATGATCTTGACCCTCGCCGGGAGGGTCGCTATATATACAAGTACGCTATAGTATTCTAATAAATACTCCTATGTTCTACGATCCTCCCGGATATTCGGAATGTCTGTGAGGCAGTACATTCCTGTGTATCCGGAGGGATCCATAAGCTTCTACTACTGTATGGATGATTGTCGGTGTGAGTGACAAGTATGACAATAGATATCGGAATATTGGAATTTCCACGCTTACCCTTTAGCGCTAGATAAGAACAATAGTTGTGTGGGCTATTGTTCTTGCAGGCAATTGGCAATAGCCTCCTATTGCCAGAGGCTTTACCTTTTGTCCTAGCGTCCGGAATTACACACGGTAAAGGCTATTATCCTCGGTATTATAATAGCCATTCCCTCTATTCCGAATATCCATAACAGAGGGTTTGCCTCCGCAGGGCGAAACGTTGGTCGGGCGTGCACGATCTTCGAGCTCATTGGCTCGGAGGCGTGCATTTTGGGCCTGGTGCCAATGGTACCAGGCTCGATACTTTGAGGGTGACGCGTTCCGCTCGGGCACAGGTGGCCTATCGTCGTGTCGGGGCGCATCGTCATCTTGGGCAGCGTCGGGCGGTGACGTATGGCGTGCGCGGCCTCGTGTATCGATCCTAGGGTGAGTCTTGCAGTCCTTATCTATTTCTCCTGCTTTGCCAGAGCTCACACTGTCTTGGTGCAGCTCTTTTCGCGATGTCCTCTCGTATTACGCCGGCGCCTCGTACGCGCGGGAGGCTTTGGCGCTTCCGCGGTCGAGCTCAGGTATACGGGGGCCGCGTGCCGGGCCGGTGACATCCGGGACGGGCGGCTCGTTGCTTTTGATTTCGAAGAGCTTGGAGAAGGATGGAAGGTTATAGGCCTGTCCTTGTAAATAGAGTCTGGTGTCTCTAAAAACAAGCTGTTGAGAATTCATAGACATTGATTCCTGTTTTGTAGAGGCCTGTAGGGCCAGGTTTTCTTCTAAGATTTTCGCGAAATTCAGGTCTTGTTCTTCAATCTTGAGGATCCTTGGGAGCTGAACGCAGTATACCTGATAGGTATCATCTAGGTCCATGGATTCTTCCTGAACTGTTGCTGGCTCTTCTGGCTGCTGGTCGGGTTCATTTGGGGAGATTCCTAAGATGTCTAGACCATACTTGAGGCGTGCTACTTGCGCTGCTTCTTCCAGCACAGCTCTTTTAACTGGCATATGTCTGAATATAGCCAGCTCGTGCATAGTCTTCTTCTGCTTCTGGGCTTCTTTGTCTGCACGTTGCTGATCTGATGGATGCCAATAGGGGGTATATTCCACGACTTCAGTAGCATACTGACGTGGGCGTCTATGTGGTGCATTCTTCAGCTTGAGCGTCAACATCTCGGTATCCAGTGGGCGCTCGTAAGACATGTCAGAACATCCTTCGGAGAGAGCCTCAGGGTCAAAGTGACTAGGTGCTTCGATAACCTCTGCATCGATCTTGGCAATGGGTTCTTCATCAGCATTGTCTTCATCGATGGTAACCATGTAGTTGGCTAGTAATCCAGTACGAGCGAGATATTCAGCTATCTCAGGATCGTGGGTACTAACCAACTCAGGTGTGACTAGCAGCTCGTAGCGTGGCTGCATAGTGCGATCCTTGAAGAGAAGGTAGGTTCCTTCAGCTCTTTCATCAATGCTGACATAGTTGCCTCGTTGTCATGGTCGTCCGAGTAGAAGATCAAAGGGTGCCTTTTCGCCAATGAAGATATTTGCATGAGTTATGACTTCACCACAACGAAGTGGTACGTTGGACACAAATTCTGATAGGATTCCTTGTCCTCCATTGGCGTCGTTCATCCTGATGTTCTTCGTAACATCCTTGGGACGTGTCCGGAGTCGCTGCCAAGTCTTCAAGCTGGCAATGTTCAGCTGTGAGCCTGTATCAATGATGGCTTTGATAGGCACATCATTGATTTCAAGAACTAGCTTGATGAGAGTTCCACGGGAGCGAGGAGCTGTAGAGGCTGCGTATACTCCTAGCAGAGTGCCCAGAAAGTTATCAACATCCAGTTCATCGTCCTCAATCTGAAGTGCAACATTCCGTGAAGCGCTTCGTGGCTTCAAGATTTCTTGCAGCTGATGCAACAATTCCTTCGAGCTTCCTAGGATTTCTCCAACCGGCAAGGTGACTGGAGCATGTAAGATCTTCTTCATGACCTCATTGGTGTCTGTCTTTGCCTGCAAGTCCAAGCTTCTAGGCTGTCGCCTATCTGGTCCTTCTCTGTCGGTCTCCATCTTCTTGAGCTGTGATACGATCTTCGGCTTAGAGGCTGGCTCAATAGCACGGCCTTGTCCAGACTTCAGCGGCTTCTCTTTATCTTTTCTCTTCTTGGCTTTTGACGAAGGTTCGTCGCTGGCGAGCTCGTCTTCCATGAGGATGTCACTGTCATCGGCATCAAAGGCAGGTCGCCGTGGTTCGTATGGCTTTTGATCCACGAATCGTGGTCCTAGCTTTTGATATGATGTCGGCTTAACAGTGGGCTTCGAACTGGTGCTTTCCTTGATTGGCGTGGGTACGAGCTTCTTCTCAGCTTTAGCTTTGTCTGCCTTCTTGGCCTCTGCCCGGCGTTCCGGTGGCCAAA